>JAFHBV010000082.1:0-98234 GCA_019022785.1 Pseudomonodictys pantanalensis | reverse complement strand
CCCCCCAATTATTCACAGCTCTAACATCGGCCCCGGCATTGAGGAGCATAGCAAACACGCCCTGTGCCCCACCCTTCGCAGCAGCATGCAGCGCCGTCCTACCCTTCTTGTCCTTTGACTTTACATCGGCGCCATGCTGGATGAGTAGCCGCACCATATCTTCGTCGTCCTCCTTGACGGCGTAGCGAAGCGGCATGCGGCCAAACTCGTCTATCGCGTTGACATTGGCACCATAGGCCAGGAGGAGGACAGCGATTTCGCGGTTGGACTTCTTGGTTGCTTCGTGGAGGGCTGTCCAGCCGTTGCTGCTATGGGCTTCGGGGTTTGCGCCTGCCGAGAGGAGGTCGCGCGTCATGTCGAGGTGGTTTGCATCGACGGCAGAGTAGAGAGGTGCTAGTTCGAAACGGCCGGTGTTGGGATCAGCGCGGTACGAGAGGAGCAGAGATACTGCTCGCTCGTCGGCGAAGAAGGCTGAGAGTGTCAGAGCTGTCATGCCGTCGCCGGATTGTGTGTCAGGGTCCGCGCCGTGCTCTAGAAGTAAGTGAATTATGTTGTGTCTTTGCAGGGCTAGCAATTGAGCCTCCCTTTTGTGACTTGAGCTTTGGGCTTTCGTATGAGACAATGATGTTCTAATTTCCGTCAATGAGTTGCCTATGCGGGCAGCTTGGTGAAGGGGCCTCATGGTCACAGGTCCGTAATCTGGGTCCGCGCCGAGATTAAGAAGATGGCTGACAATCGTAGGATTCGCGCTTCGTACAGCGTGATGTAGTGGGGTCATCCCCAGAGTTAAGGTCTCTTGCGGTGGTCTTTTGCGAACGGGAGCGCTGCGGTACGTACCGAGGGTCTTGACTGAGTTGGAACGAGTGACCATATTCTCAGCGTCATTTGCTTCCCGTTCCGTGACTGGGACACTGCTGATGCGCGGAAGCAGCTTCGAGGGCCCGTCGATACAAGCGCCCCTCTCAACAAGCATCTTCACAATTGCCACCTGAAGAGACCGAGACGGGAGTTCTGAATCGTCCAGAACCTTGAGTGACGCAGCATGGCCCAGGGGACTTTGGTAGTTCTCATCCAATGAGTCCAGTTCGGCACCTGCATCCAACTGGAGCCCTACCGCTTTTACGTTCCTGAGCTCAATAGCAAGACGCAGTGGATAAATGCTGCGCCCTGGTAAGGGTAGGTTCGCACTTTTGGGATCATCATCAAGTAAAAAAAATGAGTCCAGAGTCGTCGCCTGCCAGTAGCGCCCCCTCGATGGTTTCCGAGCTCTGTATCGATTCTCGGTAGTACTTAGCGACATCAGCCCATCCCTGGAGAAGTTTTAGAAAAGCCAGCGAGTTCTTCTCAAAAGCACGGTCTAGCAGAGTTTTGAGGATCTCTGGGGATCTGCTGTCACAGGCTTCCAACAGCAGGGTCCTCGAGTACTGGTCCACGTGAACAGGGCTCTGGCGTTTTAGATATTTCAAAACCATGGATCGGGACGACAGTCTGGCCGCAATTTGCAGCTCCGACATGGACTGAAGGTACATCGGTGGCAAGAAACCGTTGAAGGTGGTGATTTGCGCATGCCTACTCAGCTTGAACATTTGGATACTTGCCTCTAGATGTGGTCGGTTCGCGAACAGAGCCACTACGAGAGGTGGAGACGGAGGCCCTAATAATGATCTGATGTGTTTGGACATGAATTTGCGGCGTACTTGAAGAATGGACGGTTTTCATGGCGGGCTTCTAATTCCGTTGCGTCTTGACAAGGCCCCGAAGCAAAATCCCTCAACAGTAGACAGCGAAGGCACACATCGGCCAATAGAGGCTCTGAATGTTCAAAAAGCTTGACCCAGCGCTTGCGTATAGAAGCTGCAAGTCCGCGATGTGCAAGAAGCACATTGGAGGTTCCGGGATCAGTGATGACGAGTGACAGGCAACAACTGATGATATATTCCTTGGTGGGAACGCAATCCTGATCGAGCTTCTCATTTTTCGACAGCTGTTGTTGCCACACAGCGAGGGCTTCACGAAAACCATGGACGTGTAGGGGAGTATCGAAGAGCGAGAGCCATATCAATATCGTTTGGCCGATTTTGGCTGCTTCTCTGGACTGGCTTTCGATCATTTCCAGAGCATTCTTCGTTATGCCCTCCAGATCGTGCGGGATCTCTTTCTCTATAGTACGCCGAACGTCGGCAAGAGTGCCACTCTGCAAGACCCTAGTGAGTAGTATGTCTACCCACAAAAACCCAGAACGGGTTTGCCGGCACTCTCCATATCCAGATGGGAAACTCACAGGCCATGAGAATTGTGTACTATACGATCGGCAATCTCCTGCTTGAGACTGTCATCCTCGGAGAGAAGGTTGAACATAGAAGGGTCCTAGGCGAGTCGCTCCCTGCCATAGGTAGCTATGTCGTCGCGATTATTGTCTGGTTGAATGGAGAATAGAATTACGTCACGCAGTGCGCGATTGGCATTCTTCGGAAAAATCTCTGCTAGTGATGAAGGTCTTCCACCCTAGGCCCCGTAGTATTTCGAGCAAATCATCGAATTGAGCCGGGTCGTCCATGTTTGCGACGCCCCAGGAATGCAGTAGGATGTATACTGGACTATCCGAGAATTCATGTATCATTGAATTGACTTTGAGCAAAGCCTTGTGCAGATCAGCAAGTGAGGCCTGAGCCGTGAACGCCTCCGATTGCAGATACCACTCTAGACCTGTTGGGACCTTAGGCACGTCTTTCGATAAACAGAGCTGCGTCGAAAGGCTATGAGCAACATTCTGCGCAGACCGTACTTTTTAGATTCCGAGGAAGAAGTATGCGAATGTTGTGTTTGCGACGTTCCCATAAGCGTCGATGATTTTCGACCTGTAGCTAATATCAGTCTGCATT
Organism: Pseudomonodictys pantanalensis; assembly: GCA_019022785.1. NCBI lineage: Eukaryota > Fungi > Ascomycota > Dothideomycetes > Pleosporales > Parabambusicolaceae > Pseudomonodictys > Pseudomonodictys pantanalensis. The sequence continues at coordinate 95,352 of JAFHBV010000082.1, read as the reverse complement.
CAATATAACTAAGGGCACGCAGAAGCATACATGAGGATACTTTTACAGATACCAGGTTGCCCCTGTACCCATAGTATGAGAGGTTTCCCCGAGCTCCTCCAAGCCGAATACCGTTGGGTGTGGGCGAACCACGTGTCAGGTCCGGTAAGCCTGGACCGTGGTGCTTCGCGATAGCGCCTATAGCTACATGCATTTTCTTCCGCGAGAAAATCTGCTGGCCGTAACAATGGCATTGGTTTCATCAAGGTACGAGGCAGTTTCAGTGTATCCGGAGAAGAGGAGCCACTGAACCGACTGACCTCTTCTGATATTGACTGGCCACTGGTAGTAGGAGTGAGCGACATTTCATGGGCTTGAGAAGCAGAAGGCACAGCATACACACTCCAGCGAGCCAGGTACTCTTTGTCGAACCTCGACCAGAGGGTAAAAGATGTCTGTAAGAGTCTTGATGGAGCACACTGTGAATTCAAGACTGGCTTGGATCTGCTTCTTCAGGACCGTCTCTCGACCACTGTCGGTTCGACTTTTGCGCTACTGATCGCTTTTCGTTGAATCTGAGGAGGGAGTTCTAAATATGTGAAATCTGCGCTTCGGAGGCTTGCTTATCAACTGATGTAGAGTTGATTCGAGACTCCGCAGGCTAGCTACCAGTTTCTGCACGTTCTTTTGAAGAACCGGATCGATACTCTTGCGATTATCGAGGGAAGACATGTCATCTGTGGGGCAAGGTGCAGTGGTGCCATTCAGCCATAGGCCATTCAGCTGACACGCCTTTGATATCCCGAAGAAAGTGGCGTCCAATCAATAGCGGACCTGAAAGCCACAGGGTCCACGGTAAACCAGGCTTCCTTGCGCGATCGTTGTCACAGTGACAAACGGAATAATGTTAATACTGCCTGGCTACGAGGGCGTGCCGCAGTTGATTTCCAGTGCTTCTACCAACTTCGTTGATGCTTTATAGGTTTGGCTCCGGGGAGGGACAGAAAAGGTACAAGGCTATCCGTGACCTTCTACCAGCAATGATGAGAAACGCAGATCTGCATGGCATTCGTAAAATATTGGATCGATCGAAAGGTAAGTGCATCATCGAATGAATGCTCCTACGGGGCTGATATTGCTTAGTTACGGGTACGTTGTTAATGAAGCCGCCACTTGAATCATTACTCACCCAGACCAGTCCGCGAGATCTCCTTGCCGCTGTCTCAGTTCAATGCCCGAGAATACAGCTTCTCAGACTACGTGGCGGGCCTCACGAGCAGTACCAAGGACGGGGCCGAAGCGACCTGCCAATTCAACTTGGAATGCTTAAAATTTGAGAAAGTACTCAAGTCTGTGAATTTCCCTGACCTCAACGGGCGCTTCCCTGGTGGGTTGGGCGTGGACCTTCGAAGGGACCACGACGATCTGATACCAAATTACGTCAAACATTTCAAGGTGGAGAACCTCGACTGGAGGAAGTTGAATCTGAACCTCACAGAGTTCGGTTCTGACTGGAAGACCGTTGATCCCACCTAGGCTGTATCGCTCAGAAAACTAGCACTTTGCACAAACGGTAATCCGGCTGTCCATGCTCACTGAAGCATAGCTCTACCCAAACTCAAGGAAATGGGTGTAAGTCCAAGCTAAGGGTGCCAACTTGTCTGGTACTGACTACCCTAGCTTCTCGAACTCGAAGTTTACGTGGTTGAGGACGTCTTGAGCAGCCAACGCGTCGAATCCGTTGTTCGCGAATCGAAAAGCCGCCTGTACTTGCTCTTTCCAGCTAAGGAGCTGAGATTCGAAGTCAGAAAAACACGCTGGGTCATTATTAGCGACGTTTCCTCGGAAACGAAACCTGAGGAGATGCACGTCACATTTCCGTATCCAGCGCGTTCCAATTGGGACTGACGATCTACTTTTAGTAACGCCTCAGCAGTTGGCAAAGACGTAGCAGACTTTATCGATGGGCTGTCGATGTCGCTGAGGTAGACATCATTTCGCTCAGTCTCGTTGTGACGGAGAATGACGACTATTTGAAAAGCGCAGTCAGTTATGCTTACAACAAGGGCATAGCGATCTTCTGCAGCACCGCGGACGATGGAAACAATGCTTCGTCAGCATATCCTGCAGATTACCTAGCTGACTACCCGGATCTGTTCGCGGTCACGGCATGCAATCGCCAAGGCAAGTTAGTCGATATCAGCAAAGAGGAGGGTTATAAATATAAGCTGCTCGGCAAAGATGTCCTCGTTGGAACGGTTCCCTTCTTGAAATCCACTTAGCTCATCACGGGGAGCTCGGTCGCCACCGCTATAGCAGCAGGCTTGGGCTCATTGATCCTCAGCTGTCGACGTCTGGCACACTACGCCGCTATTGAGTCCAATTCAGGCAGACCAAACGGTGCAGTCATCATAACGGTAATCATAACGGGACTTACACCATCGTCCCCGTGGATGAGATCAAGAAACGCTTCGGGTTCATGAAAAGTGACTTTGGGAGTACCAGGGAATCTACAAGCCCCCCTTTCTACATTAAGCCGGAGAGATTGTGTGGGAGAGACATGAGTGAACCATATCAATTCGACAACGGGTTTCTTATGAGAACATTTGGCGACAGGACCGATCGAAATCTTTGGGCTAATGAAGCGGGGTGAGCCCACTCACCTCTGTTGCGCGCGGTCGCCTGGATGGGAATCATCCTTCCGCCCAGGTACGCTTGCCGGGCGTCCACGAATCGCTATGGACAATAACATATTCTGAGTACCGTTATGGAAGCTCTCACAAGCCCGGAGTTGACCTCGAAGGTCCTAGCTACTCACAAAACGAGAAATTGGTTGACCGTCTCTTGCGCATGACAGGGACATGAGATGCCACTTGTCGCAACCTCGATATCTATCACACTTTTCTACTCGCAATATCCTTCACCGCGTAAACCTGACCCCAAAGGTCTGTCACGTTGATGAAGACCCTCCATTTATGTACCATCGCCATTTCGATCTCGGGCAGCGCTTCCAACGACTGAAGTGCGAGCTCCATACAAGACCTCTCGAATTGCGCGATGCTCATGAGCTGTACTTTGGCATCCTCCCATGCTAGAGCTTGCGTCCCAATCGAAAAATTTCCCGCACGCTTCAGCATTCGGTTTTCGTTGTTATGACAGATATGTGCCGAGAGGAATTTAGCGACTTCTCTCGAAACCTGTGTTCTCAATCCTGCTGGCGACCGCTGAACGTGTGGATGATGTACGATGTGGGAAATAAACCGCTCGAGGACGCCAGAGGGTTGCAAACTGGTATATGATTTATCGTCGCTCGTGTGTCCATTTTGGATACTGCTCTTGGATATTGACCCTTTGCTCCTCTGGTGCACTTCTTTTAGTTTTCTTTCCAGATCCCGAAGAGACTCGGGAGAGAGATCCGCCACGGCTGTTTCCATGTACTCGTCTACTTGATAATTCAAAAGACTGAGCCTGCACATCTCCCAGAGTACCTCCTGTGTCAGAGTATGGTCACCGATGTGGTTGCATGCCACCCAGAATATCGGGATCATTTCCACATAATCGTCCTTTGTATACGGCATGACATCTCTGGGAAAGATGCTTAAGCTCACCTGGCGAAGGCGCTGCGCGTAGGACGAAGCCTCGAGGAGGACCATTTCGAATAGTAGTTTGCCATTAGCCTGGAAAAGAGGCGTACGCGACAGAAGATATTCCGTTTTCTTTGCATTGGAAGACTTCGCGACGCTGAAAGTGCCACTGAGCTCCCCGCTCCACTTGTGGATACTGGGTAAAGGTACGTGAAGCGCACAAACAGTGTAGCATTTCCGGAGGAGGGCTGATCTGTAAGACACCTTCTCGATCCAGACGTAGTCGCAACCGTACACGCTCTTGTCCGCAACGCTGTTGAGGTAACCTTGGCCCATCTGAACCGAGTGAGTCAGACGCTTGCGCGTGGGTTCGGTCCAAGGAAGGCCCAGACATTGAGCAATAGTAAGCACAGCATAAGCTGTACCCTCGTCTGAACCATTCCAAGATCCATCCCGCCTTTGGCCATGGATCGTTTTGACAAGCAACTGTGCGATGATTGCGACGATTGTCCCCTTGTCGAAGGCTGTGGGATCTAAGCGCAAATTGCCCGCGTCCCAGACATAAAGAAGCTTGATCATGGCATCGGAGAACAGCAAGTACGAATACTTTTCATCCATATTCCATTTGTCCACCAACTTTCCAGTGTTCCATTGGTCTAGAAGGAAAGCCAGAGTCTTGGAGATTGAGGAGATATATTTGAGTGCGTGTCTTGACGAAAGAAGCGCGAGGAGGATGTTGCAGTTGGCACTGAAGCTGGCGTTTCCTTCCATTTCATAAGTCCTCATGTGGGTATCTGTCTCGAACCGGTTCAGAACGGGACTCAAGTCGATGTCTGCTCCCAGAGCGGCGTGAGCCATGAGCACCCTTGCAGAATCATCCGCGTCAGCGAGGACGTTTGAGGTAAACCCAGTCATTCCACCCTGCGCCCGAAGGATCCGGTCCAGGCAAGTTTGGAGTCTTTGCCGGTCTTGTACATCAAGATCTCCAGGAGTGATTAGGCGAGGCACCACAGTCGTCAAAGCCTGTTTAATTCAGTTATGACGCAAAATACTAGGGAAGCATAGAGGGCATACCCAAGCAAACTCAAAAATCTCCGTTGGGAAAGCGCTTGGTACAGCATTACCATAATGCTGGGCGACACTTCGCAAGTATACTTCTGCCACCGAATCCCATTCCTTGCCTTGCATCAAGTATGCAGCAGTAGCTGCTGGAGATCCAAGTATCCCTGTTCTCTCATGGCAATGATGTCGCACTTTTCCAAAGTCGAACCCCTCATATCCAACGAAATCTTCGAGCGAATGAAGCATGGTGCATTGCTTAGGCCCATACAAGAAGTTCGGCCTGAACTTCTTCACCTTTGCTTCGTACAACTGCTTAAGATGCTGCTCTCCCGTGAAAGAGAAACTTGCGCCAAAGGCGGATAGTTGATCCAAGAGACGATGCACGAGGACTTCGAAGCCTACGTGAATAGTCTCTGCCACATTCCACGAATCAAGTATCATTTGGAGACCATTCTTCCCTCTTTTGATGCGCTCTTGAAGGCTTTGGTCGCTGACATCGTCGTTGTAGATTGAAGGGTCGAGCTTTGTGCGAATGAGAAGCGCTAGTAGCGAGGCGGCTGTGTTCAAGATACCGTCGATTTGAGAAGAGTAAGAGGGCCATGTGCCTGACTCTGTCTGAAAACTAAGAACATACTGCCAACACTGAGGAAAAAGCCAATCAACTCTTCCGTCAATCGAAGTTTTATGCACCATGGAAAGCCAGGCTGTATCGTATATGGCTGGGCTGAACGTGCTGAACGCAGGAAGACCGTTTTCCGCATCTGCGAGACCAACAAGGCATTTCAGAAGCTGATGGGGAGTTGTGAGCTCTTCGAGAGAAGAGAGTAAACCCGTTTGATCGGGGAGCATAGTGAGTCTCGCTGAATGTCTTCGGAGGCGTGCAGCAAGTAAGGCTGTGTACCGTAACGTAAAGGAAATTCCCTAATCGTGTAAGAAGTTGAGTGATAGAAAACCCTGGGAAGCCTCTCTCGTGGTAGATCTCAAGTGGGCAGAAGGTAGTAGACGGTCCGTGAAAGCTGCTCCTGCATGCCTCTAATATCACATGTAGCTCGTCAGAATTCGGTCGACTCAGACCTCGAAGAATCCTGTGTAAGCTTCGAAACAGGGCGTACGCCAGTTACTTATGCATAAAGCCGATATCTGGCCGCGGACCGACCGTGATCGAACCATGCTGCGGCCGATCAACATTGTCCCTTCATCCACGGAGTTCTTTCCAATACCAGTCTCCCCTGCCTCTTTTTTTTTTAGCGCAACGGGACGTCCGAAATGAAAAAATTGATGTGCACTGAGTACTGTGCCACTTTCATACTTCTATTTCCAGGGAGTGATTCGTTTCATCTTCACCGGATATCACGTATCAGGCAATAAGTAATAAATCCCTTGCAGATCAGCCGACACATTCAAACCTCGCACCCTTTGAGCGTCATCTTCGGCATATGCTTGGGAAAGGAAGGCGAAAAGCTACGATAATATTGACCCTGTAGTATCACCATGTCCCACCGCACTAGAGCCGCAATATTCTGAGAAGAGAAGGTGACCCCAAATACTTCGCCCTAGCGCGGAGCCAATTACTGTGGTCCACGATCTTCAATGCATTATCAAGATGTGGAATTCTCGAGAGCGACGCGCCAAGTCTACATTATCACATGCAGGAACTTCTTCGAGAGTAGTCCAATTCAGCCCCCGCATATATTGGACTGCTTGAGACATGCACAAGAGGTACTATGGAACATGGCTCAATGGCATGTCAGTCGATGAATGTTTAGGCTGGTGTAATACAAGACATCTAGAATGGCACAAAAGAGGAGACTTCATCGAAATCGAGCTGTATTACGTTTGACTTATCAACAATAAGGTGCCGTCAGACTTCGCAGAAGAGAGCTGCAAGCGACCATTCTTGACTGTGACACCTAGCAGTTGCGGAATAGTGTCCGACGGACAAGGTCATTACTTACGGCCAAGAGAGACGGCTGGTCGTCATGTGGTTAACAAGATACCGATGACTTTTGGTGAACTCAAATCAGAAGACAAACTTGATGAGCGCAGGTCAGCTGCTCTCATTACGCTCTTGTCGAAGATACTTGAGAAGAACTGCGGAATTTTTCAATCGAAGCAGACAAGGCTAGCGAACAGTCGACTTCAAATAGCTTAACCGATATACATTATCAGAAATTGAGGCTAAGTTCACTAGTGTTACAGAGTTCGTCTATTCGTCATATCCGGTGGCTCCGTCAACGACGGCATACGCTCCTCCTCCTTTGCCGAACATGATTCTCAAATCACCAACAATGCTCTCCGGCTTCTCCCATGTCGCAAAGTGCCCACCTCGCTCATTCTCATGTGTATATACGACCGGACCCAAAGTAGGAGCCCACGCCTTGGGTAAGCGGACGATGTCTTTGGGAAAATACGCTAGACCCTACGAACCTGGTTAGCGCACCTGGAATCGAGAAGCGTAAGTTGTCATCTCGGCACTTACCAGCTTGACTCCTGGAACGTAGCTACCAGCTGATTCAGCTTGTGCACGAAATTCTCCCTTCTGTGACTCGTAGTATATCCGAACACTTGCTGCCGGTCCCGCCGTACTGAACCAATAGAGGCTTACCCACGTACACACCTCTTCTGGCTGCCAATTATAACTATCCGACCAGCTGACCAGCTTCTCGTATATCCAGGCAAGCAGGCCGACCGGACTGTCGGCGAGTGAGTACCCGATCGTCTGGGGTTTTGTTGACTGGAGTGAGAAGTATCCCATGCCTGTCTTTTGGATTTCTTGCGTTCGCTCTAGTCCATCTTTTTCCGCACGACTATATAAGCCGAGGATATGTCGCGTCAAGAAAGATACGAAAGCAAATGGCGATGTTGGGCTCGGAGGCAGGGAAGGTACCAAGTTGAGGTGGGAGGCCTTGAGATGTTTGCTGCCATACATCATGCCCATTGCCCGCGTGATACCGGAGCCCTGGAATGAAGTCAGCGGCGAATATGAAATAACAGAAAGCTGATACACACCCAATCGCCACCTTGTGAGACATACTGGTCGTAGCCCAGAGCCAGCATGAGTTTATGACAGGTCTCAGCATATTGTTTCAATCCAAACCCGCGTTGCTTCACGGCGGATGAGAATCCGAAGTTGGGTAAAGAAGGAGCGACTACGTGGAAACCTGGCTCGCCAGTCTTCTCTGCGTTGTCTAAGAGCGGCAGCATCCTCGTCACTTCGAGGAAGCTTCCTGGCCCTGTTGCCAACTTAGCCTCCGTTTTTTTGCGGTTGTACAGTGGGTGGCATCGGAACTTACAACCATGAACAAAGATCAACGGAATCGCATTCTTGACGCTACTTCTCCGGTGGAGGAAGTGCACGTCGATGGCATCGAAGCCATCAATCGACAGTGTCGTGGTAAAGTTTGGCAAGCTGTTGATTTGCGCCTCAGTGTCCTCCCATCGGTATTGGGTTTTCCAGTACTCTAAGATGCGTCGCATGTCAGGTAGAGGGGAACCGTAATCCCAGCCCGCATCGTCCAACTCGTCCGGGAGGTTGGTGAGGTTGAGTTTTTGCTGTAGACGCTCTACCTTATCACGAGGAACGTGGATGCGATACTCCCGGATGTCCGCCATGACAACTGTTGGGCGATACAAGTTTCGTGTCGTAGCTGCAGCCTCAAGAACTGAATTCCCCGCTTGTCGTGGGGATGCGGACTACTCAGTGCTTAGCAGGACGATCGCGAATGCGGCACATGCGGCGCAGCACGATGCACAATTTCCGTGGTGGGGCAAACCCGAGTGAATGGATGAACAATATCTTGCTTGCTCCGCTAAATGGCTTCGTGCAGGATGGTCTCAAGCTGTCGGAGGCGCTGGGGCGGGCCGGGCGTAGCCTGTCAATGGGATAATCGTACTCCCCGAGAATACACAAGCCTGCACTTGGGTAGCGTTGCTCTTCCTTCTCAATCGACAGGCTTGCGTCCGAAGGAACACCGTCGATAAGGTGGGGATCCTGATGCCGACGTTTGTATCCAGTCAGGCAAAGCTGACGATCAAGGTGTTCGGCCCTCGATTCTGCCTTGCCCAAAATTACCTCAGGTAATTTATCCCTCGCCGAAGCGGCTGCGTCGACCCAGCGTTGATGCCGTATTTTCGCCCGTGTATTGGCATCAAGGGAGTGCGATTGGATATGCAAGACAGGTTGAAAATGTGCGCAGGTGCCCCCTAGTACGACGATCGACTAGCGCGAAATGACATCATCGATATGGAACACAATAATGGCCATTGACTACAATAAAGCCTGGAAGTAACACGACAATTTTTTTGGGTCACGAACGTACGTGTTCCATTCCTGTTCCATCAGCCTGTTCTCTTAGGCCACGCCCGTGCGGCCATCATGTGGCCGTCACATACCACCGACAGTAACATTGAACTTTCCTATGTCTCACTCAATCGCACCATGATGGGTCCCTTCTCCACGCCAAAGAAGATTCTCAGATTCTCCCAATTGACTATACAGCTTGGTTCGGGGCTAAGGTTGAAATTGAATATCAGTTTCGCGATCGTCAACCGCAGTTCGAACCAGGCCAGTTCAGACCCGAGGCAGCGCTTTGGCCCCATGCCGAAGGGATGAAACCCAGTGGTGTTGTGTACCTGGAACTCGGTAGGCCGCGGCTCAAGCCATCTCTCCGGAAGGAAGCTTTGCGCACGCGTGAAATTCTCTGGCGAAGTGTGCACGGTGAAGGTATGTACTGCGACAGAAGTCTGCCATCATGATTAGTATTGGCCATCTGAACAGGAATCACACTTTGTTCACGTACCTTCTCTGGGATGTACTCTGCGCATATCTTTGCGCCCCCCGGAGGAACAATCCGTGAATTACCTGCCGGTACAGCCGTGCAGAGCCGGAGTCCCTCTTTAATTACAGCATCCAGATAAGGCAAATCTTTGATGCTGTCCGAAGTGATCTCAAGGTCGTCGTGGAAGTGACCTCGGATCTCCTGTTCGAGCTTGTCCAGCACATCAGGGCTCTGTATCAGGTAATTAGTGATGCCTGCGAGAGTGACTGTAGTCGTTTCGCTGCCGGTAATGATTAAGAACCCGAAGTTGCAGTAAATCTCCTCCTTACTCATGCCTTCTGGTCTACCCATAGTCTTCATTACTGGTGTCATGAAGTCATCCCTCTTTCGTTCGAGACTCAATCTCTTGTCTACTTTCTCGACAGTATGAGTGTAATGATATTGCTCTTTCTCTTTCAAGCTCCTTGGAAGTAGATGCTGAGCGATCCAGTATAGCGTGGGATAGTACTTGACCGCCGTTTGCCGAGTAAGGCCCTTAACGCTATTCGTTCCGATCTCGACCCATTTGTGATACGACCCGGACTCCAGACAGCCAAAGGGCTCACCAAATGCCAGGTCGCCGAGGAGGTCGAAAGTGCAGAAGCTGTACCAATCGGTAATATTCAGGAGAGCTTCGTTTTTGCCATCATTTGACGGGTTCGATTTCCTAATCTCCCCCCGAAGTTTAGCTATAAGTCGGTTGATGTTGTCCTGTACGATAGGTTCTTGGGTTTTGATCGCCCCTGGCCCAAAGCTTTTCTCTAGGACTCTTCGTTGGCGGGTATGGTCAAGCACGTTTGGCGTCGTAGGTATGGAATCCACGGGATGACTCTGGTTTCGCCATGAAGATAGGGTTCTTCAGGAACGACTTTTCCGTGTTATGACGGTGATGAATGTCTACCCAAGCGGCAGGATTGGCGAATGAAAGCTCATCAGGCGCCACTCGTACCACATCGCCATAGTGCCGATGGAAGTTGCGAATGCTGTGGACATATCGGCCTCGTGCCATTTGAATTGCAAAAGGAAGACGACTTGTACGCCAAAGTATAGGGCCAGGATATTTGGCAAGCGGGTGCAAGTAGAGATTGTATAGAGCTCGTAGGGTCGTCTAAACGAGTAAACATCATAGTGTATTCTGCCCCGAGAGGGACTTACTAGAATGAGGAATGCCCCTGTAAATACAAGCACAAGTTGCCCATGTGCCTCTAGAGACGCCATGTTCAACTTGATAATAATAGGTGTACGGCCTAACGGCAAAGTCTTTCGTGAATATCGGGTTGAGAATCACAGATTTCGGGTGTCTTTCCGGTCGGAACCTCAGGAATTCATCAAGAACATCATGGTCGGCATATAACGGGCACGCAGCCTTGCCTCATGACATCCTTTTGGCTGCAACAAGAGTCTCCGTCTGTCATTGGCAGATGCCGGTTTTACCTTGAGGAAAGAATACAGACGGTTAGTGGAATCCACTGGTTGTAAGGTCGACCGTTGGCTGCTCATCACAACTGCCACGCCAGGCTGAACTCCGAGCTAATCTGTATGAATCGGGAAGGGCGAAGCGAGCGCATTAAATGATCTGCAGTGATGTGGTTACGGTTCGGCGTTGCTGGGTTCAAGCTTGCACAATGTCGTCCCAGATAATTCGCTCCCATGTTACACATGCTTATCCTGCACATGAGCACCGCATGTATCTAAGTGCTTAAAGCCCACGTCAGCAGTTGTTTCCCCGTTGCAGGTAATTAAATGCCGACGGGGAGGGCCGCCGAGCATGTAGCTTATTCTTGCACTAGAATCCGCTACCCTGCGGGCTGGCGGCGCTGATGATGCGGGGCCGGGGAACTAATTTATCCATGTGACAAAGCTATCCCAAGGCAGGTTGTTGAAAAGCCCCCAAGCTGTGTACGAGACCCTGGACAGCCACAGCCGTCTTGCATATCAATCATCCGGCCTTCTAGTCGAATTTCGATCACCCTACCTTCACAATGGTCGCCCTTGACAGTGCTTCGCGCTCTCTTATCGCGCTACAAATCTCTTGTGTGTGCATAGATACTGTAGCTGTTGCCCTCCGCTTTATCGCGCGACTCTGGAAACGTCAGAAGATCTCGTGGGATGATGGATTCATGCTTGTTGCGTGGGCAGCACTCATGGGATACTTCGGTATTCTCATCAAAAGTGAGTTCGCTACGAGATGAAGCTGTCTTCTGGGATTGACAAAATCTATAGTTACCAGGCTAGGCTCGGCGCAGCTACTCAAAGTGGTGCTTCCACCACAAGACATGCTTTCGATCTTCAAGGCAAGCTTCGACAGCTACGAAAGCTTGGCGAAACTGACATCTATCAATAGTTAGCATACGCCAGTTCCATTCTATTCGAGACAATCAACATTACCGTAAAAGTCTCATTGCTCTTCTTCTACCTCCGCATATTTCCCACGCCGGAATTCCGTCGCCAGGCAGCGATTGTTGGATCTCTGTGTGCGGCTTGGTTCATCAGCTCGATCCTCGTAACGATATTTCAATGCATACCCATTCACAAGGCATGGGACAAGGAAGTCCCTGGGCAATGTATTAATCTGGACGGTTTCGTGCTTGGATATGAGCTGACCAATGCGATCATGGACATCTTACTCATTCTTCTGCCTGTTAAGATGATAAATACATTGAAGCTGAGTCGGCGCCAGAAGATCCTGATCAGCTCCATGTTCGCGCTCGGTGGGTTGTAAGTTTTGCATCTCCGTTCGTTAATCCGCTAACCACCTTCCTTAGTGTTTGCATAACGTCAATACTACGGATCGTCTATATGTATAATCCTAGCAACCCGACGCGTATGGCTGCATATCCCCTGGCACTCTATCATGCCACTGACCTCAACTAGACATCCTGGTTCAGGGGCCAATATGGTCTTCTCTATCCATAGCGTCCGCTGTACTTTGTGGCAACTTGCCCATGCTGAAACCAATTTTCAGCGCCAAGCTCGTCCCCAGGCCGATCAAAAGTCTTTACTACTACAATGAAATCAAGCACTCAGCTCTCTGGGAGTGGTAAAGGGGGCGGATCGAAGGACTATAACGAGATAGGCAATGATGAGGTTCCATTGACGATCGGAGGAACTGCGGAACGGGGGACAAAGCGAAAGGGCGAAAAAGACCTGTATCCGCTTCAATCCTTCAATACCACGGTAGGGGTGAGGACCGTCGATGCTGAGTAGGTGGAAATCTTGATGCGAAGCTACTCGTTTCCGTTCGACATGATGGGCCGTGTTCCACAAAGTATCTTCTTTTGCGCGTGCGCCGGTACCTAATGGTAGAACACGCTAGCATATCTATAGAATGGTAATACAGCTACACGGTGCGCAAACTTTCCTTCGATGATGACCTACAAGCCCTCAGATTGTGAAATGATGCTTGATATTAGACCTCCTTTGTGACGGCATAACGTGGCGCACCTAAGAGAAAGTCATACCGTATCTCCATCTGCCAGACGGGTGTCATTGTGTCCGGTAGCTGAAGGGTGGCTTGGATGTCAAGAAAGTATCGGCCGTGTATCCGGAATGACCCGAAATCCACCACTGTCTCTATCAGCCATGTCGCGCTGCTGATGAAGGTTAGCGTCCCAGAACATCACTATCTTCGGCCAAAACATCTTACCTGTTCTGCTGCTTCCTTCGCCGCGCGCCTTTTCTTTCTCTTGTACCATACAGCAAGTGCGGCGATGAACAGTACGGATATTCCAGCTATCATGATCATTAGCTATCGTAGAAGCTCGAGGGTAGCTCAAACTCACCAATGACACTGAAAAGGATGACTGCTATCCTTGTCCCCGCCGGCAGGCTTGAAGTCTTCTGTGGTTGTTGCTGTGATTGACCAAGCGTCGCGGCTGCTGGAAAAGGCGCTATGGGGACTGTCGATGGAGGCAAAGCCTGCGTTGCCGTGACAGTTACGATTTGTGGGGGTATCGATACGAATACTGTCCGAGTAGGTTCCGGCGTCTCGTCCTTTTCTTTGACCGATTTGGTGATGGTGACAAAGGTTGTTCTTGTTGGCGAACCTTGCTTCTGTGATGTATTGATTATCGGGGCGCTGGGGAGGTTGATCGATTGCTGAAGGGTTGTCGTAGGTCGAAGGCTCGCGATGGTCGTAGGTGTTGTCTGCAATATAGGGCGCACAGCGCCTGTCGTTTGCAGTTGTGGTGATAACTTCGGTGTTGAAGTCGCAGGTGATTCCTTAGCGTCATCGTCTTCATCCTCGCGTTTGATTATGTTAGGGATTAGAATCGGTGCAGGACGATGGCGTCTTCGCAAGGAGGAATCCATCTTTGACAACACTGAAGAAGAGAGCAGACACGGGAGTGAGGTATGCATCGGACGAGAAGCTGCATGCAATCATCAAACACTGAGCCCCTGGGACGTTGAGGCTCATCCAGACCGCATACGCTTTACCCTCTGATCATCATGGGGCTACGGAAGCTAACGCGTACACTTATGGGTCCTTAATGCTTTTTGGCGCTCGTTTCGCTTGAAGCGACCAGTCAGGTGAGATGCATTACCAAGCTGCATTCTGGCAAAGTTTCATCTAGTGGCTGCGACGCTATGTTTGTTCCGAAACACGGAGCCGCACTAAAGACAATACCCGTCTCGAACGCCGGGTTGCGCGTCCCGATGCCCCCAACATCACCATTCCGGCAAAGTCTGGGCTATTTTTCTCTCCGAGCGCGTCTGACGATACGAGAGGGCGTCTCACGGATGCCTGGATGGATTAAGCGTTGCAACAAGCCTTGGCTTCCTGTTTCTTCCGAAAATCGGTCGAGACTCAAACCGTAACGGCTAGCATTGTGCATAGTTCGACAACATCAGTGGTTGTTCGAGAGTGTATGTGAAACCATGGGTACGTACCGTGTCCGTTGAGTGTTCTCAGACATGACTCTAAAACGGCAATAGAACACTTGGACCACAGCTAGTCGCTTGCTTCTTTCTCTACCGTTTCTTAGAAAGTAACATCTCTGACCCAAATTCTGCTGCCCGCGAGCTCATCCATTATTTCGACACGGTTTACCACCTGCCTTCGCGGATCGACCCTCCATATACTCGCGATTATCTATGGATTACACAAGTACTTGGAGGAGGAGCGGTCTAGCTGACATAAGAGCCCGGCGCTTCACCACAATAGAAGGATGGCGAGAAGTTGCATCAGGACTCTATGTCAGTGGAGCAAATGTCTTCGCACTGCAGCACCAATTTGACGTCGAAACCGCTTACGATCACCACGAGTCGTGGACCCGGCCCAGTAGAGCAGACACGCTCAGCTTACAGTCACTCAGAAAGAGCCAAAGCGCCGCATTGGATGAGGTTGGAGATGCTGAACAGAATGTTCCGGAACCCTCGCCAGTTCCCCAACCCGTTTACCATGTGTTCTCGAAGCGGGAAAAGCGAGTAATGGTATTTATGATTAGCATGGCTGGACTGTTTTCCGGTTTGTCGTCGAACATATACTTCCCAGCACTCGATGCGATAGCGCAGGTAGGTCGTAAGCCCAAGACGCATGTACGAATTCGGACTTGGTTACTGACAGCTCCATCCTAGGAACTCAAAGTCAGCATCAGTATGGTCCAATTGACTATTACCTCGTACCTGATCATCCAGGGTATATCGCCGCTCTTCTGGGGCTCCTTATCCGACACAGTAGGAAGGAGACAGATATACATATACTCATTCCTGACGTACATCGTCGCAAATTTTGGACTCAGCTTCTCTCCAAATTTCGCAGTGCTGCTGATCTTCAGAGGTCTGCAGTCAGCGGGAAGTGCGTCAACCGTAAGCATTGGTAGGCACTGCTCGGATTATCATTTTTCTCGATATAGAATTAACGCAGCGAAGGAAACGGCGTGATACAAGACATCACTCCCCCGGCAGAAAGAGGCGGATTCCTGAGTTTCTATCAAGGAAGTGAGTCCCTGCTCTCGTGGATATGGCAGTGACTGACCTCGGTTCTCAAGTGCGTCAATTTAGTATCGCTATTGGTCCAGTCCTGGGTGGTGTCTTAGCCGGTTCATTGGGCTTCAGGTCCGTAATTCCATTGGAGAGCAAAATGGCGTCGGATGCTGACAAGTGTACTTCCCAGATCCATATTCATCTTTCTCCTCGGTCTCTCATCACTGACTCTCGTATTTATCCTCTTCTTTCTTCCCGAAACCCTGCGCAGCATTGCCGGCAATGGTTCCCTCCGCCTCACCGGCATCCACCAGCCGCTTATCCGTCGCATCAAAGGCGAGCCACCATACATCCAGGAACGCGACGACACCTTCAAGACTCCACGACCCGGCCTGAAGACGTTCCTCAGCCCTCTCCTACTCCTCAAGCAGAAGGATGTCGTCATCGCACTGATCTACAGCGGCACCATCTACACCATATGGAGCATGGTGACGGCGAGCACTACGTCGCTCTTCAAAGCGATCTTCCATTTGAACGAGCTTCAAGTCGGCCTGGCTTTCCTTCCCAATGGTATGCTTCACCGTCATCCCATGCTCTTGCTGTCGGTACATGCTAACGCTGTCATCTCAGGTTTGGGCACAATCGCCGGCTCCATGACCGCTGGCGTGCTTCTCGACCGCTCCTTTCGCAGCACCGAATCCGCATACCGCCTCGAGAACTCGATTCCCTCATCGATTCCGCTCCCCGTTAAGAACTTGCCCATAAACTTCCCCATAGAAAAGGCTCGCACCACTCACGCACGCTGGCTGACGCCCCTCTTCCTCCTCTCCACTTTGCTTTACGGTTTCTCGCTCGACGCGCCGATGCTCACATCGCGGCCTGGATGGATCGCCCTCCCGCTCTTTCTTCAGTTCGTGATCGCATTCACTTCGAACGCTATCTTCGCCGCCAATCAGACCCTGGTGTCGGACTTGTGCCCTGGAAAGGGCGCATCGAGCACAGCGGTTAATAACTTGGTGCGATGTGGCATGGCAGCCGGTGGCGTTGCCGGCGTAGAAGGCATGATTGCCGGCCTCGGTGCTGGAGGCGCATTCCTGTCGCTCGCGGGTGTGGGGACTGCAGTACTTCCGCTGTTAGCGGTGCAGTGGGTTTGGGGGTCAGAGTGGAGGGCCGAGAGGATCAGGAAGGAGGAGTTGAGAAAGATGGAGCAGGAGCGGAAGGCCGTGGAAAAAAAGATAGGTGTATGAATAGACTAAGGGAAGTTTGATCTGATGTAGACATGTCAAAGAACAGCTCAGGGGAAGGAATAGGCCAAAGGAGCTGGAGGTCACATCCGGTATGTCATCTTGAGGTGTGTGCGCCGAAAAGCGAGCTGCCCCTCACAATATGGTTGTTCTACCTACTTGTGATAATAGACTTAGATGCTGCACATCGTCTAGTGTTGATGCAGTAGTCATGCGCGCGTCGGGGCATGTTGTTTGGTGATGGAACGCCTGGCCAAGGGGCTGGCGCACAATTGCGAGGGGCGGGCTGGAGCGAGGCCCATTTCGGCGCGCACTGCTTACTAATCTAAAACCACTCAGCCCAGCATGCACGTACCTCAAGTGACAGCATTTTGGCAGGTTCTCTGACCTGACGCACCTTTCTTCTTATCCAATGATTGACTTCAAGTGCATATCTATCGAAGGACTCCCTAAAAGCTTCAGGTTCGGGCATAGATTGTAATTCTTTCCACGAGAGTAGCCCAACGGTTCGATGAAAGAGTGCGTCATTGTCAGAATGTGTATCGAATCATTCTTGAATACAACTACAACGCTCTCTATGCTTCTCTATCATCTAAATCTTTGTGAAAGGATCATCAAAATACCACACCGGATCACCATCCGGATTCATCTCCGTCTCCGTATACCCATTGCCCAAGAACTGAAACCGGTTCCCTGTTCTATACTTCAGATCGTAGTCCTCCCACCTAATCTCCTTCAACAGCTCAAAGAAATGCAGTCGACTACCAGGATATATCGCCGTAACAGGCCCATGCGTTTTCCCATTCTTGAACCACGAGCGACATGCCGAGGACCATACAAGGCGCTTCATGAGCTCGTGCGTGTGATTGTACAGGTCCTTGATGGCGCCCGACTTGGGCTCGAAGCTGTGAATGTTCTCTGTTTGGTATTTGTGGATCATGAGGAAGAGGTAGCGCGTGTACCATTCGAGGATGGGGAGGATGGAGCCGTGGGAAGCAGGGCCGTTTGGACCGATGAGCAGAAAAAAATTGGGGAAGTTCTCGGCAGTGATGCCCAGGTATCCGACCGGGAAGTCGCCGAATTGCTGCTTGATGTCTGCACCATTCCGACCTATAACTTTGAAGTGCGGCGTGAAGGAGGTGTCGAAGCCAGTAGCGCAGATCACGACGTCGACTTCGTGCTCGACGCCGCTCTCATCCACAATGCCGGTCTCCGTCAGTCGGATTGCAGATTCGTGGATGGTCTCGACATTCTCTTTGCTCAGGCTTTCCAAGTAACCGGATCCAGGCGTCATTCTACGGCAACCCAGCGCGAAGTCTGGGATCATCTTCTTGGCGATCTTGTCGTTGTTCAGCTTCGTCGTCATGAGGTCCGCTATCAGCTGTCTCGAGTTCTTCTGGTCCTTCGAATGCATATGCATCAAGTTGAAGCGCTTGTTGAGCTCCCCTTCGACGTCGCGAGCATACTTGTTGTACCCGTCGGGGTCTTTCGCCCACTGCTCCATCTGCTCGGCTGAGTAAGAAAAGTTGGTGCCACCTGGCCCTGCATGCTTCGCGCCGAAGCCGGTGGTGATCCAAACCGGTGATCGCAGGAAAGCATAAAGCTTGCCTACCGTGGGTTGGATGTTGGGTATGATTTGGACAGCTGATGAACCACCTCCGATGACTGCGACCCGTTTGCCGCTGAGGTCGTACGTATTGTCCCATTTGGCAGAGTGCATCAGCTTGCCTTTGAACAGATCGAGGCCAGGGATGTTGGGGTACTTCCAAGAGTTCAGAACACCGGAACCAGATATGAGGATGTCGCACCAGTCGTTGACGTGCTTGCCGTCTGGTCCGAGGATCGTGACCTTCCACTGTCCGCTTTCCTCGTCCCACGTCGCGCTTTCCACCGTGGTCTTCAACTGCACGTACTTCTCCAAGTCATACTTCACTGCAATGTCTTTGAGGTACTGCCATATCTCTTCGCTACTGGAGTAGAACTGACTCCAGTTCGGGTTTCGTGCCCATGTAAATTGGTAGCTGTGCGAGGGGATGTCACAGGTACATCCAGGATAACGATTCTCGAGCCAAGTGCCACCGACATCGGAATTCTTCTCGTAGATCTGAAGCTCGATGTTGCTCAGTGCTCGTTCTGCCTTGTATGCGATTTGGAGACCTGCGGCGCCGGCGCCAACACAGATGATGCGAATATGGCGCTTGGTGAAGAGAGGTTGTTCTGAGATCCTATAGCCATCAAAATCTTGATTATACCACTTGTTCTCGTGAACGGCGTCTGAGGGGGATATGAGCCCGGGATCGACACCAGAGGATATCTCCATGATCCTTGCGGGTGCCATTATGGCTTGGGAAAATTGAAATTGAAAAGAGATGAGAGTGAGTGAAGGCAATCGTTGAGATGGTTTGACAGTAAGCTTATTGGACACCACGTGTCTTACCGCGAAGAGAATGAAGGATGACAGATCTTGCAGATTCGCAGTGTTGTCTGACCTTAAGTGAAGCTTACGTGGGTTCGCCTCGGCATTTCACCCAACGCGTTGAGGGGTAGTTCGCCACGGCGCTTCATGCCACCTCTAGCGGGGAACCGTCGTGTACGGTTGATTCTGCCAACCCGAGGCGATGTAGACGAGCGACACGAGCACTCTCCGAAGATGACAAATGGGGGCATGGACCGTAGATGGAGTTCCGCCGTCGTGGCATACGGGCTGGTGGGGGACAGAGCGGGGTAGACACGACAGCGGAGCGTTGAGCTACTTTTTGAGCTTGCAACACCCAAATTTGCCTCTCCAAGCATTCATTCGATAAATATGGAGAGCAAGGAGACCTATGAGCCCGCGTTTTCGGAACCCCCAGGTACGAACCTAACTGGCATACCTATCAAAGGCTTGCAGCTCCCGTCCCCCCACGTCTCGTACGGACGACCGTACACCGAATCCTGTGCGAAACATGTTAAAGACACATTCAAAGCCTCGCGTATATACATAATTTCGTCCGGCACCTTGTCTCGTACCACGGACCGGCTAGAGAAACTCGTCGATGCGATTGGCAAGGACAATATTGTGGGCGTGCGCAAGGGGATGACACCGCATACGCCATGGTCCGAGATTCTATCCATCACCGCGGAGTGTCGAGAGGCCGCGGTAGACTGCCTCATTACTCTCGGCGCTGGTAGTCTGACTGATGGTGCGAAACTCGTCGTTCTTGTAAGACCCATTTCGCGCAATGTTAATTGCACTCACATTTGGTAGTGCCTTGCAAACGACATCAGCGATCCGAAGCAGCTTGCTCGATATTCTGTGGAAAGCAATGACATCCCCAAGGATGTGAAGCAACCCACTGTTCCTTTGATTACTATTCCCACCAGCCTCAGTGGAGGAGAATACTTCTCACTTGCTGGTGGCACTGACGACTCAACACACCACAAACAAGGTTTCCTCCATTCGGGAATGGGCTCAAAGCTCATTATACTTGATCCAGAGCTTTCGAAAACAACGCCGGAGTATCACTGGCTCTCGACAGGTATACGATCAGTCGATCATTGTGCTGAATCCCTCTGCTGTCTGACGGCGACGACTGCATCGGATGAAATGGCTGAAAATGGCCTCCGTCTATTGGTACCGAGCTTGCTGCAGTGCAAGAAAGATGGCAATGACATAGCGGCCCGACTTCGTTGCCAGAAGGCAGTGAGGTATGCCATGTACAATGTCCGAGCGGGTATTCCTATGGGAGGAAGCCATGCGATCGGACACCAGCTTGGTGAGTCACTTCCTTCTATTGTATTGACAGAAGCTTATAAATGTTAGGCCCGCTCGGCGTCCCGCATGGCGTCACTAGCTGTATCATGTGTCCAGCGGTCATGAAGTATAATATTAAATACGGTAGTTCGATACCAGAGATTGCAAGACGGCAAGAGAAGGTGCGGGCAATTCTCTGGTCTGAGCCAAACGTTGCAAGTACCTTGGAGGGCGCTGGATTGAAGGAGGAATCTGCCGATCTCGGCGATGTCCTTGATGCCATCATTCGCGCACTGGGGCTCCCAAGAACATTAGGAGAGTTGGGGGTGTCCAAAGATCTGATTCCCGGTCTGTCCGAACGTGCGCTCGATGATTTCTGGGCACCCACTAACCCAATACCACTCATTGAAGCCCGCCAAGTTCAAGAGATACTAGAAGTTGTGGCATAGATTACACAATCGAAAAATAGCATCCAGACAACTTCATCGAGAGATCCCTGTCATCAACTCGTGATTGTAGGGCGTCCTGCTCTTTGACCATTTCTCGTACTACGCAGAACTATTCCCCAATCATTTAAGAGCCAAAGGTATGACCGTAGGCATGGCGGCCATTTCTTTGATGAATGTCATGTGGCTGCAGGCCGCGCCGACAGCTTTCGGGAAGATAAGCTGGAAGTTTTACCTATGTCATCATTCCAGCGTATCTGTTCGCTATCTTTTGCTTCTTCTTCTACCCCAACACCAAAGGTCTGCCATTGGAGGAGATTGCAGCGCTTTTCGGCGATGAAGTGGAGCGTGACGTGTATCAGGCTCACGCTGGGGCTGTTGTTGGAGAGGAAAGCCGGGAAAAGGTGCCGTCTCTTGAAGGATTTGTCCTTGAGCACAACGAGAAGGTTTGAAGACGCCGAAAGGTGCGGTAGCCAGATCCCAGAGGGCCTCAAATAGCGGTGTGAAAATATGTATTCAATGGATTGCGCGATTCAAGCCTGTACTTCCTTGAGTGTCGGCGTGCGAGGATGGCCAGAGCAGGCGCCAGGACGACTTTGCATCGCTTAGTCATTTCGCTATCCGCGAGCAGCTTCTGATTGGTCACCATCATCGTTCATTCCACGACGCGCCGACACGTCGTGAGAGATGGTTTCAACATCATCAGCAACAGGATAAAGCTCCGAATTTTCACTCTTGAAATTCGCTCGGACAAAATCGCCCGTATCCGCTCTAGTACCACTGCGTGGGACGTTTATGATGACCTCATCGGTGCACCTCGGCTCGGAGGCGCGCTGGGTTAGCCTTCTTAAGCTTCGAAGCCGCTCCAGAGGCTGTTCCTAAATCCGTCTTCAGGACTCTGGCGTTGGCTCGTCATAGTACCTTATTCATATCAATCGTTACAACAAGATGGATTTGATGAAGGACCCTTCATACACTAACCCGGAGCTTGCAGAGGTCTGATCGCCCATTCCCACTCATTTGCTAACATCGCAGCTGATCGGTTCCCAGTTGCTGAAGCATAGCGGACCCGTACAGGGTTTGGATGCTAGTACCGACATATATGAGCTGCGGAATGCCCTTCTTGAGAAGAAAAGAGCCCTCACAGCAACCGCGCCCACGGCGACCTCGGATATCAAGGAAGTCGACCATCAAATCGCAACGAGAGATGGATCACTCATTACTGTCCGCGTCTACAGCACAGAGAAGAGTGTCGATGGTCCGGTGATGGTGATGCTGCACGGAGGTGGTTGGATCCTCGGAGGCCTTGATAACGAAGCGCTGCTCTGCAGAAAGTGGGTCGAGGAGTTCAAAGGGATCTCGGTCAATGTGGAGTATAGACTTGCTCCCGAAGTCAAGTTCCCGGTGCCTGTCTTCGACTGTTGGGATGCGGTGAAGTGGACAGCCCTTCGTTCCGACCTTCATCAAGGCAACTTGAAGAAAGGGTTTATTGTGGCCGGGGTATCTGCTGGGGCGAACATGGCGGCATCAATTACACATCTGGCTCGAGATGAAGCATTGAGCCCTCCTGTCACCGGGTGCTATCTCTCAATTCCCTCTCTCTTGGACCCGAAGGCGGTGCCTGAGAAGTATAAGAAGGATTATCTGAGCCGCGATCAGAACAAAGACGCGCCCATTCTCAACCAAGGTGCGATATTACTGTTCAGAAGTACGTATTATGGTGCATATTCTCTTAGTCGTAGCTAACGAGTACGCCGCAGAACTGTATCAAGATGACCCTCACTCGCCTCTTATATCCCCGATTCTGTTTCCATCACATAAAAAGCTGCCGCCGACGTACTTCCAGATTGCTGGAATGGACCCTTTGCGAGACGAGGGACTTATCTACGAGCAAATTCTCCGAACCGATTGCAACGTCAAGACCAAGATGGACATTTATCCCGGGCTGCCTCACGGATTCTGGTCATGGTGGCCCAAGGCCTCCTTCAGTCAACAGCAACGCATCGATTCTCTCGAAGGATTCAGGTGGCTGCTAAACGGGCAGTAAGTTCCATCGAACGTGACGGTTTCCCAATATCCCGCATACCGATGGGCAATCGAGACAACTCCAGGTTTGTTAGTGCGCGAACCTTGTTTTCGCACCTGGTCGGGCGGATGAAACGGAACAGTGATAGTATTGAACATGTATCCCTTTGTGAGCTGTGATTTGCCGGTAATAGAGTCCTCTAGCCTCCACCTAAGTGAGTTGCGATGGACGCGACGGACACGACGGACGCGACGGAAACGACTTGCAGATCCGTCCAACCCACCCGCCCACATCTCATGACCACCAGTAGTCTCTGCATGACACGACTGTGCATGCGGCCGACCCACGTAGGACATAGGCAGGAACAGGCGGCTTTGTCCCCAAGCCGGCATTTGATCTTGTTACCTATGCTGGCCTTGTCGAAGGGTGCAACTTAGGTGAGAGAGGCCAAAGGAGAAGCTATATTCGCTCGAACTGAGTAGAAGCCTTACAACTCACGAAGGGTTAGAGATAGCTGACCTCGAAGCACCATCTCATGCCAGAGTCCGGCTGTCTACTACTTCGGGCCCCTTGACGCCGACATTGCTCACGCATACGTTCAATGATGTTCTCAACTATCAGCCTATCCACCATCCAACGAGTCCTGCGGTACTATCGCACCACCAAAGCAAAAGTTACAACTATACGGAACTTCAGGACCGAAGTACCCAACTAGCTGCGGGTCTATTCAGCTTGGGTGTGAGGAAAGGTGATCGTGTTGGGGTTTTGCTAGGCAATCGCTTCGAATATATCGAGGTGAGTCGTTTGCACTTCTTTGATTAAAGACACACTCACTGTGTTTTCAGATTATGTTCGCATGTTCTAAGCTTGGTGCCTACTTTACGCTTTTCAATTACGCCTACTCGGCGTCCGAGCTATTGAATGCGCTAAAACCTACTACGCCTAAGGTACTCTTCACGACACTCACTACTTCAAAGTACAGCTATGAAGCTGTGCTGAGGGACCTAGATTCCACGCGTTGCAGTGTCCGCCACATTGTCGTCATTGAAGACATATCACGTCCTGACTCGCTGGCCAGCCAGTTGCACCCCTTCTTAACATACTCGTTCCTTCTCAAACAGGGCAGATCGTCAAGAAAAGACCTCAGACCACTGGAAAGCGATGTGAAGGACGCAGGCATCCTCAATCTTCAGTTTACTTCAAGAAGCACGGGACTGCCCAAAGCCGCAGCCTTGACGCACCATGGTATGCTCAATAGTGCAAAGTACATCGGTGAACAGATGAACGTCAGCCCGATAGATCGCATATGTGTGCCGGTGCCTCTCTTCCACGCCCTTCGGTCTTATCATGGGTAAGCGTTCACCAATCCTGCTTCTATCATCGGCCTGGTGCCTGACTATTTACAGGCTTGTGCAATGCAGTCGTTCACGGTGCTTCGATTGTCCTACCTTCCGAGTACTTTGATACCTCCGCAACCTTGAAAGCCGTCGAACAATACAGGTGTACCGGACTGTACGGTGTCACCACGATGTTCGTCGATGAGTTAACACATCCTAACTTTCCTCAGATCGATCGCACTTCGCTACGGTGAGCTGCCGCGGGCAGTCTCTATACTCGAGCGCCAGCTGACTGCAATTTAGCTTCGGTATGATGGCCGGCTCCGCGATGCCCGAAGAGCTACTCACCCGCGTCATGACACGCTTCCCAATTCCGGAGCTGTATACAAATTGGGGAATGACTGAGCTCTCTTCGGTTGTTACCATGACCACTGCGATGGACCCAATCCATAAAAAGTTGAAGACAGCCGGTCGTCTACTCCCGAACTTCGTGGTTAAAATTGTTGATCCGAACACTAGGCGCAATTTGCCCTGGGGTCAACAAGGCGAAATCGTCGTCAGCGGCTTTGGGGTCATGCACTCGTATTACAACGACCCACAGCGCACAGCCCAGGCCGTCCGTTGCCATGCAGAGAGAGACGCCAGTGCAAGGCTTCTGAATTGGATGCATACTGGAGATGAGGGCTACCTCGACAGTGAGGGTCATTTCGTGATTGCAGGAAGGATCAAGGACCTCATCATTCGTAGAGGCGAGAATATATCACCTCTGGAGATCGAAGCGCGTCTATACGAGCACCCAGCAATCAAATAGGCCGCAGTTTTTGGCGTTCCAAGTCTAAAGTACGGAGAAGAAGTCGCGACAATGCTTGAGCAGGAAGAGGGCCACCAACGGCCTTCGGCTGTTGAGATCAAAGAATGGGTCCGTTTGGAGCTGAGTAGGTTCAAGACGCCTGTGTATGTCTGTTTGTTGGGAGACGAAGAGCTGGGCGTACCTTTGGAGTGGCCGAAAACCGCGAACGGGAAGCTGAGGAAGGGTGATATCAAGAAGATCGGAGAGGGTCAGTATCCAAGAATGATCTTGATGTGCTGGAGCTAACTGTTCTAATAGGGATCATGCAGAAAAGCTTGTCTAATTCGTTTGTGGGAGTCAAAGCTGTGCTTTAGACGCGCCCTACGCCATCCTCACCCTTCGAGCTGCTCAGTAGGGCTAAGGATTCACTTTGAGAATATCCAAAATGTAAGAGATACTCTATTGTCCTCCGTATTGATCAGGTAGCCCCGGCCTGAATTTTACTGCACGTCTTTGAGAGCACTTCTTTTTCGCAAGGTCCATGCAGCCGGCCTTGCGTGAGCCTCTTCGGCGACATTTTCCATGCTGCACCGTAGGTATACAAGCCAATCAGGTTTTCAGTGTTGGTGATCCAGCCTCCTCGATAAGTCATGGCATCGCAGCAATGGGTGGCTCTTCACTGCTTAGCATTCCAATAGCATGGCAATGCCGTTTTCAAACACTGGGGCGACGTGATCTTCCAAACCGCGACGGAAAGTCCTGCTACTGCCGTATACCGGTACGTCCGAAGAGCACAGGGCGCAGGGAAGAAGAGGCTTTCGTCGTCCATCGCCGTTCCAAGTCGAAGTTGAATGTCGAATTGCTGCCTGTGAACGAACAATGAGGGACGGGGCGGAGAAGGCCCCGAGAGGTGCATGAGATATCATGACGACAATTTCAAAGTGTCGGGAAATAAGGTGTGTACATGGGAATTGTTTCG
This sequence comes from Pseudomonodictys pantanalensis, assembly GCA_019022785.1. NCBI lineage: Eukaryota > Fungi > Ascomycota > Dothideomycetes > Pleosporales > Parabambusicolaceae > Pseudomonodictys > Pseudomonodictys pantanalensis. The sequence continues at coordinate 69,430 of JAFHBV010000082.1, read as the reverse complement.
CACGAGAGGCGCTGATCATTAATTTCGGGCCTCGCATAGATCGCCCCCATAAGCCTTTGCCGCCCTGGGCCGCGTCGCCGCTTATGATTGGTCCTATTATGAGATCGGACCCCAGCCTGGAACCCGAAACCCTTGTTCCGGATTCAGAACCTACGCCCCAGGGGGCTGTGGTTCCATAGTGTGGCAGTGTGATGCCCCAGCAAAAGTCGAGCCTTCCTCGTCGCCTGGGCTGCCTCAATCCACCTCTTTCCCTCTTTTTCGACACCCAAGTACGTCCAGCTGCGATTACGCGCGATGCTGTACGCCCGTATTGCGCTGTGGCTTTCCTGCATCATTCCATTCGTGCTCTCCGAGTTCACCGAGCCACCGACATTCAATGGCGCGACGGAGTTCGAGAAGTTTTACAACAAAGGCGATGCGGTGAACATCTCGTGGGCAGCAGGGTGGAATTATGGAGTCGGCACTGAGCCCACGAGTGCGGACCTCTTCGTAATGTGGGCGGAGAGTCCAAATACAACGACTCCGCTTTGGTGGAAACCACTCCTCAGTGAATACCCCGATGAGATCTCTAGCTTCATTGACTGACATCGCCTAAAGCCAATGTCTCACTCGACAACGCCGGGAATCTTGAGTGGACGGTGGATGTCGACGATTCTACGATCACGGCGCAGCCAAAATTCAAATTTCGCTTCGCCTGGCACACCGAACCCGCGACGTACACACCAGACAGCCCAGGACGACTTCCAAGCCGAGGATTTATCCTCACCACGAACGGAGCGACTTCACCTTCCAACTCCACCTCTGCATCCACCTCGGCATCCGCCTCGGCATCCACCTCAAGTCCTGCATCCTCGAGCGCACTACCGCCGGCCAATACACCCGTAGCGGATCAGAAGAAGAAGGTGAACGTTGGAGCTATTGCTGGAGGGGTGCTGGGTGGCCTGGTGCTCCTGGCCGGCATACTGGTGGTTGTATTGATCGTCTTGCGACGAATAAGGAAGAAGAGGGAAGCCGCAGCAGAAGCGGCGGAGCTTCCGGCGGAGAAATCACAACTCGCGGGACAAAAGGAAAAAGGTACTGTGGGCTATGCGCGCGTCGCCGAAATGGCACACCCACCATCGGAACTGTCTGGATCGAGTCACCCAAGTGAGCTTCAAGGCTCTCAGCCGCGAGAATGGCATTAAGTTGCTATGAAGAAGCCTCATTTCAATTGGTTGTGTTGGACCACGCATGCCGCAAGTATCGCGACGATTGGGAGCAGGCGCGCTAGACCTAAAACGGCTTTTACTTCCTAGCGAGCAACATGACTCCCCTCAATCCACTCGCCCAAGCCAGCCTTTGTGAAGTCATCACCCACCGGCGCATCTCCACAAGTGCCTCATTCCATAACGCTATCACTTGGGATTCAAATGTACAACAACAGCTCCCAGTTATCGAAGGCAATCGCCGCAAGTATATTTAGTGGAGCAGTGGTACTAACCAAAACAATCTCTAACGTGCTGATACGGTCAAAGCCTGAGTTGAAAATGATGGGGACCTGTGGTTGCTTCGTCTCCCCGAGGCCTGTTGTTGGATCTGGGATCACAGGTTCATATGTCCTGTGCTGCTGACCAAGAACTCTTCCGCCGCTGTCCAGAGCCCTGAAGCTTAGCACACATGGTGCACACATGGTACACCCACAGCGGAGCCGATACCCAATGCTTCGGCATAGTGGAACTGTACTGACTTGGCCGCGAAATTTTTGTAAGCCGAGCCAGCGAAGTCGATCGTGAGGTTGGACAGCGAAGCGGGTCGGATGCCCAGAAGTTCGTCGGCTTGTGGTGTGTAGGCCGTGAACTGGCGGCAATCGACCTGGCCATGATATTTTCCCACTGGCTGCGAGGTGCCGGGAGGTTGATCTTCGAACTGAATTCCAGATCAGCAACATTGCCTCTTTAGGGTATCCCCAGTATCAACACGAAGCTTACGGTATAGTTGACATGGACCGGGTCGACGCGAGGGACCAATGGAGAAGAGTTAACTATCTGGGTAATAAAATTGCGCTGAGCCATGATACAAAAGTGGGCTTCATGATGAGCGGTGCGATCGAAGATGCGCAAGACGTGAAATGGACTGAAGATTTGGTTGTTATCCCTATCCCCTGGACTTATACTCTAGAGTCCGCATACACTACCAGTAACCGCTACGCCTGGCACGCCGAGTTTCCGTTTCGAAATTCTTTGTCTTTGATCTCGGACAATGCAGGAGTACGGCAAGTATCAACAAGGACCACTGAGGGCCTACGCTAGGCTTCTAAGCGGACCACCACTAAAGGTCCACACGTCATCACTACAATACCGAGGAAGTCCATTGACAGTGTACAAGCACAAATTACGGAAGCGGCTTGCTAGAGTTTGGAAATGGAAGGTTATTCGTCATCGGCCACCGGGAGGAATCAAAGGGAAGGAATTTGCGCCCGAGGGTGCGACACTTGAGCAACAAAAATTGATCAAAGTAATACAGTCCAAAGATGACTATACTGAAACCGAATGAGGGAAGACCCGCATCTGTCACTCATTGTCCCACTTGCGTCGCTGGCATCACTGAATTCGACATAGCAGATACCCCATCCCCCAAGCATGGCCAAAATCCGAACGACTCTCCGCGGTTCTTAGTTTCGTCTTGGAGTGCGAGTACTCCTGAGTCTGAGGATATACGAGCTTTCTCGCCACCGTAACGTTCGCAGGACATGCAATAGAACGTATGACCAGAAGCACAGGCCCATATGGCTCTCAGATATTCCCATGTCTCCTCATCAATGCTTTCTTCGTTGTCGAGCTTCTTCAATTCTTCGTGCATCCAACGTTCCCGCTGCAGGAGCAGCGCGTATGCGACCTCGAGCGCCGAACTCTCGTCTTGTAAGCTGAGTAGATTCTGGATGACAGCGACTATATTGATCAGGTCAGGGAACGAGCCGTCTTTGAACGCACGAGCCTCCTTCTCGTAGCTGTACAAATCGTTGGTAATGGTCAAATGGTCCGCTGCACATGCCATGAAACGCTGGATTCCTGGCTGGCGAGTGTCCACACTGGACCCGAGCGAGAACTTGATGCAAGCAAAGGCAAATCCAACGCAGAAGTTTTCGCGTCTGAACTCCAGGTATGTGCCAATGGACAGGAGCGGTGCTGCCGGACGGAGATGCGTGAAGGTCTTCCGCATCTCTGCGATGACCTCTATGCCTCCATTGCCCTGCTTGGTATCTCCAGCATATAAATCGTCGATTACGTCATCTATATACGCTTGCAGTGGTCCACTTGGGCCTTTAGAAGCGGCTGATGTTTTCTCTAGGCGCTCGAGAAAGTCGGACACAAGCCCAGGAAGCTCCTTGTCGTCTGCCCTCTCAAATGTCTCTGCAAATGTGAGTTGTAGTCCGGCTTGAAGCGAAAAGGCATATACTCACCATCGAATAAGGTCATCATCATCATTAGTACAGCGAGAACTTCCAGTCGCCTTGCATCAATGCAGAACGGATATACGTATCCAGTCACCTGCACACACCGGTGCTTGATGCCTCGTCGGAGCTCACGTCGGGCAACTTTGCTGAGGGTAACTCCGCCTCGAAGTTCGACATTCGAAACGCTTTTGTCTATCGCGAGCAAGTGGATGAAGGTTCTGGACGCATCGATGGACTCCCTCCAGAAGCGCGACTCGTGCACAGTCGGGATCGAGCTGCAATAGGGCAAAGAGCTTTGTAGGGGGTTGAAGGTCACATAAGTACCCTTCCCAGCATCTAGAGCTCGAGCGCGAGTTGAGGGGAATGTGAGAGGTTCTCGGTATCGATATGGAGCTTTTGAGTGAAGTGGATCGTGGAGATAACGAATGGGACAGATGTTGTCTTGCTCCTCATTTGGAACCACTCCTCGGAGCACTTCGCGTCTTGCCATCTTGGTCTGTGTCGTCCACAAGATAACAGCGCAGGCGGACTATATCTATGGGGCATCCCTCCAAACACGTTGCGCGCCACAATCTCCTCGTGGGCGGCAGCCGTCATGTGCCCCTCAGGCGCGCCAGGCAAGAGCACATGAGATGTTGGTGCGCTACACGAATCTAGTCTATCTGAAGGTCTGGGCAAGTCGAAGTTCTGAGCTGAATTGTCTAGCGGCGGGCTGCTGCTGGCCATGAGACTAGACACCAGACGGCTCGGCGCTTGTGGCTTCGGGTTCGCGTCGAGACTCACAATCTTCCAATGGCGCAATGCGACGTGAGAAGTGGCACTCTGAAGTCCATTTTGAAGAATCCACGTCGAAAAGTAATCCAATCAGCTCATATTTCGTTGCCAGGATACGACAGGATTTGACCTGTACGGCTAGATGCGCATAGCCAGCCACAGAGAAACCAATCCAGGTGAGAACATGCAAGCCAGACCATCTATAGATAGATTTACAATGCTGTTACTGGTGAAGACGTTGGCTGCTGAGATACCCACTTGCTAATTAATACACCGAGATGATTCTTCCCGCACATTGCGATTACGAGTGACAATATTATAGGCTAGTATCAAGAACTATACATGAAGCTTTTCCTCCGGCTTCTCTTGAAGACAGCGTATTACAGTTTCCTAACCTAAATTTCTTCACTCCTCGTCGGCCTGACAAAAACGCACCTTCCCACAGTCAACACACGTCCGGAGCCGTCCCCGATCGATGCATTGGCCTATAGCTTCCTCATGTCTTACCAGCGCTTCTCGAATCTGTTCGCATCTTGCTCATCTGCCCATGCGCGAATGAGGCAAACTCCCAGAGTCTCGGTTTGTCTCACACCTTGATGACCATCCCCGCCGTACATGTCGACGTTCCCACTCCAGTGGCCCAACCCATATAACGATGAATGAGCAACCCCCTATGGCTTCTGTCGCTCGCCTTGTCAGCCGGTAGCCGTTCTACCCGTTATCATCGAGCAACGCAGTAATCATGCCGCCATGATGCAAATTGAGGTGAAAGCACATGCCAGTACCCAATGAGACTCACAAGTGAGACTGCCCAGCCTCCTGTGACTACAAATTCTCATTTTACATTGCATATCTAGCTGGAATTCCACTGGGGTTGTTCAAAGTCTTGGAAAATAAGGAGCAGGAGCGATTGCCGGGTGTGTTATCAGGCCGAGTAGGCTAAGGAATGTCTTCGGCGGTCGGTGAGCTAATTATTCCCATGCACGACTCTTTAGACCGCAAATCAAGGTAGATATCTCTTGGGCTCAATGCCAGTGGCTGGTATTCTGTAACATTGCTGCACAGCTGCTTGGACTCGAGGCTGTTTAACGGAGGCTTCAAGCCGAAGCGATAACTTGGGATGGCCGCAAGTCGTGAAATCGCAAGCGGCATTGTAAATTGTGGTGGCGACGGCAGACCACTAGCGTGTATTCCAGTGTCGTGATAGGTGGCAGCTTGCAGCCAGGCGGCGTGGGCTTGGAAATGTCAGGCCGCCACCTCGTGTTCGCTGAACGGGCTGCCCACTATCAGCCGTCCACGCTTATCAGTTCTGAAGACTGAGGCGCGTGTATGCGTTCGGCAACGGCTGACATGGCAGCTCTTTCGAATCCCTACAAAATGTTTGTTCTACCTGAAGGAAATGCTCGAAACACGTTGTCCAATCACACGAGATCTAGCGAGTGCTTGAGGGGGAACTTCTCCTGAAGACCAGAGCCAGCCCTGACCCATCATGCGCTCATTTTTAATCGGCCAACGGCGAAAGCCTGTCTATTTCAATGGTGCCGAAGGGAGCCATCAAGGGCAGCGCTGCACTTCTCGCGAATGGAGCAGCTCAATTCGCACGCTCAAAGTTGCTGCTGCTTCACTCAACGTTTTGACAGGCAATCCTTACATGATGTGCTATCAGTATTCGAATTTGCTGTTTGAATGCCTATCGATCCCTCTTCATGGACTCGACTCTGTCCTAGGCAGAGAGTGTGCTACGGAGGCGCCTGATTAGAAGACTGTGGGGCCTCAAACTCAACCGAAAGGGTCCCAATAGGTGTTTTGAGCAGGACTGCGAGCTGCCGCTCTAGGATTACTGCGGGGCGCTGGTATCGGTAGGCCGACGGTTTCGAGACCTCGCCATGGCTCTTCACCCAGATTCCTTTGAACACGAACCCAAATACGATCTGCTCCACCACCGTAGCCCATTTCCGCCCTCAAGGGCCCGCTTATCCTCAATCTGCACCACTTTTCTGCAACCGGCATCCCGGAATCTTTTCCCTCCCAGGCACCTTGCAGATAAGTGGCGTAGCCCGACATTTTGAGGTACTCCAGCTTAGGTGCGCGTTCCAAAAGATCCCAGCACTGAGCGATCGTGAGTCCTGTTATGTTTCGCACATGAAGACAACTCAGAGTCAATCTCTTCAGATTGGGTCCTTGAGCGTCCAGTATCTCCAGTATAGCACGAACAAAGTCGAGAAAGTTGCCATAGGCTTCAAAGACTACCTCGTCCAATGCAGTGACAGATGCCATAAAAGAGGATGCGCAGGTAGGACCCCCTATGTATCTCAATGACTCTCCTTCGAAACCGAATGAATCATAATTACTGGCCGAAAATATACCCCATCGAAGATACTTCAGGTTTGGCACACGGTTTGTGAATATCTCGAAGAACAAAGCTGGGGCGTTTGAATGGAAGTCCAGTTTGCGCAGGCGTGTTCAGTCCATAACTTGAGCCCACTGGAGGAGATTATCTCTGCGCAACTCGTAAGGCCATTTGATTATAGGCTTTTGGGCGCCGTAGTGGTTTGGACCAGGCAGACTTAGCTCCTCAAGTGCTGGGAAGCGATCGGTGTCTTCCCACTCAAACATGCGTGGTAGCTTTATCGCATTTCTAGAATCCGGCCGCCCACTTTGTCTGTATGTGTCCCCACTATCGAACCTAAGGACTTTTACACTACTTCCTCGGATGAAGCATTCCTTAAGAAGCTGAAGCTCACTGTGTGGTGCCTGCTCACGTTCTCGAGCCAAACACACCGAGATGTCAACAGTGTGTACTTGCAGGAACGAGAGAATCCTTTTGTCGAGAGGGAGATATTCGTTACCGTAGTCGCGATCATGGCAGATGAGATTGAGCCTGGTGTTTGGTTGCGAGACTCGAAGAACTCCCAGGATATCTTGAAATCCTGTGCGCTCATTTATCGGGGGTGTAATGGGAAGTGGAGTTCTCCATGTAGGCGACTGTAGCACTTCAATTTTGCTCAGGACGTGGCATAATCCCGGATATACGGTAGCGTAGAACCAACTGGCGTCTTTGATGGGTCCGACTTCAACATAACGGATGCATGTCCACAGGTTACCTTCGTCTCCTCCCAGAAGCCTACTCAACGCACTCAAGCTAAATTGTTTTGCTTTTTTATTCTTGTCGGACAAGATGACGGTGCGGAAGAGAAGGTACTCTGAATTCAGACGGAGCCGTTTCGAAGTGCAGGTGAGATTCGTGAATGCTTGTTTGTCATGCTTCCGGAGCTAAGCTTTATGTTAGCCAAGGATCTAAATGAATAGAAACGTAACTTACAATCTCAAAGATTTCGCGTAAGATTTCCACAGGCATGAGGTCCAACGAAGCATCACTCGTTCTTCGCTGCGTCGCGATGTTTTTGGAATTTGACGTTTTGATCTTGGCCAAAGGAGCTTTCGCCACATTTGTACCGATTACGTTGTCCTTCACGACGTTTGTCGTCTTCGATTCCTTTTTCTTCACTTTGGTTTTCTTTGCATTGGGGCTCGTAGTGTTGGTCTTCATCCTGGTGAGCAAGCTCATGTCGAGCTCATCCCCGTAATCCTTGAACATGTACTTGCTCTTCACAGCTTCCGCGAGGTGCGATGCGCTGGACACAGTGTGATCAGGAGAATCCAGCCCTAGATGATGCTAATATATTACACAGCTTTGATTGCGGCACAGTCGCTGTCCCTGCCGTCGCTGCAGCCCGATGGCCGAGCGCTGCGCCATGCTGTGAGGCAAGCCGAGTAAAGGTAGCACAACTCGGAAGAACGCCTTATATCCTGAGGCTTCACAGGATAACTTCAGTGTATCGAAGGTAAAAGCGCGCTACGTGGATTCACTTTCACCTGAGTCACTTCCATGGCGCTAGTACAGATTTGTACTAGCATAGTATGACCCGTGCGCTCTCACCGGCCACTCGCATACTTATGGAAGTACGCCCTTGCCCCCACCAAGTTTTTCTTCAACCCCACCAGAGTGCGATTGTTCCGCATCGCTTTGCGGTGCTATGGCGATCGTGAGTCTCCCCGGAACAGTACTGTCCGGCACGTACCCCGTTTACGTACTGCATTATTAAAGGCATCAAGCTTTCATTATGAAGGCGTTTGAGGTCCTTCCAGACACCCCCTTTTAGATTAACTTCCTATGTGTGAATACAAAACCATTAAGTATGAACTGGGAGCTGGTTGTATTTGTTGCTGTTGGTGTGTACAGACTTTGAGGCACTCTGGTCTACACACCCCCTTGATTCGCTCGTTAACCGACTGAACTGTGCCGCAATCTTTATTACGAAGGACAATTGCACCAGGACAACACGACTTCCTGATGCAACCTGAAACTGCTTATTCGATTATTGTCATTAATGCTCTTGAGATGGCTGTACGAGCTGCTGCCGCGTCGCTGCTTCTTGCTTGCTGTTGCTGGCCGTGTATTCTGGTTGCATATACGATGGAGTTTTTAATGCCACCAAGACCGCGAAGCCAGAACCATCGATCCCCTCGACGACCGCCAGAACCCAAGCCAGACATCGAGATGTTGCCGGCCAGATCTAGAGCTCTTACTTTGTTCTTCCAGAGCCCGTCTAGCTCCGAGCAACGTCTCCCGTGCCTACATCAGCAGCAATCTACGTTCGTCTCGAGACTACCTCTAGAGTTACGACGCCACGTGTACTTTTCCGCATTGGGAGGCCGGGCAATCCATTTGAGAATTCGGCGACTACGGTTCGAAGCAACGATTTGTGCTCACAAGCCTGGTCGTCGTGGTTTGTTCGTCAACTTGGAGGAGCTTCCCGTCCCTCCAATGGAGTTTTCTGTTGGGCTTCTGAGAACCTGCCGTCTCATGTAAGTCAGCACCAGTGTGCATAGAAATGAGTGAGACTAACTAAGCGGCGTAGCTACTCCGAAGCTGTCGATACTCTTTATACAGACAATCAGATCTCAATGACCGACGACTGCCTGTACAGTGGCTGGCACCACTATTTATTGCCCTCTCTCACGCGTCTGATTCCCCCTCAGCGATTGAATGTCATTCGCGACTTGACTGTATATCTAGATGCCAGTACACATTTCTCTTTGGGAAAAGGACAGGACGAAATTGGTCCTGAATGGTTTGAAGCTTGGAGAGTACTCTCTAACCTGGCTGGATTACAAAGGCTTGTCGTTCAGGTCTCATTGAACGCGTTCATGATGCCTGGAAGTTGGCAATTGGCCTTGGAGCTTTGGGAAAAGAGAAGACGGAATATGTTCGAGCCCGTGAAGGCAGTCACTATACCGCGCTCGTTTGTTGTCATTCTTCCCGACCCTAGGTGCACAGTGGATTTCGACGTTGGGTCAACGAGCTGCATTTTTCGGTCGCCGTTGGAGCTTCCCTAAAGCTTTGAGTTATCGGTTTGGCCACAACGAAATCCTGGTGCAGTTCGGATATAGGAAGCAGCTTGCTATATATACGAGAGACTTCGTGACACATTTGGATGATCTAGCTCGCAAATACTGACTATTATCGCACGGGACCTTCATACGGCGGTTCTTAAATGACTCGCAGAGCATTCGGCAGTTTTCTATCTTAGGCAAAAAAACACTTCGATCACATTCCTAGCAGTCAATCCCTGATGACACGACCAGGACCGGCTATACTGAACAATGGCATATAGCAACAAACTAGTTGAAAATGGATCTGCGAGTAACCAAACTCTCTTCTAGTCGCGCCCACTACCGAAGAGGCTACCTTGTATATCTGCTAATTTTTGCCTGCCTCTGGGGCATTTTCCGGTGCTCGGGTAACTGAACCATCTTCACCAAAGGCGAAGCCTTTTTCAATTGCGAAACAGGCTACAACCGTCAGCTTCCGAGTCATGTCAATATGCTGGTGAATGCAATATAATTTCATCGTAGGATATCGGAAGGGGCTTACCTGCTGCGAAAAGGGCATAGGAGTCGGCATTCGAATATGGGCCATACACCCACTTGTCTGGATCCGGATCTGTGAAAATCTCATTGTCCTCAATCCCAGCGAGCTTTCGGCAATTTTTCCAACCTTTTTCCTTTAGCAATGAGGATGATGATCGAGATGTGTCCTAGGGTGCCTTACCGTACCCCGAAAACCCACCCACATCAATAACTTCAGCATCATTATCTGTGTAGGTATGCGCCAGCTCGAGGAACATTCAGTAATCGAAACAGCTGAATCGCGGTAATGGATCACATACCTCGTGCGCTATCACCTTATCGAATAGGAAAATGGCATCCGTGGGTGTGTAGGCGAGCTTCAGGACCAAATCTTTCAATCTACCCAACTTCCACATCTTACCAAACGACCAGGTAACCCAAGAATGGCTTTCTTTGAACTTGACAGCGTCAACGTAGTCCAATATCCAAGGACATATCTGGATTTGACTGATGTGGCCGCCCCAGATATTTGTGGCCATGATATGTGTCGGCTCCTTCCACTTGGCAGGATTGAGGTGAAAGCCTTTTTCGGGACACTCGGAAGAAGGATCAATCGACTTGCCCTTCTTATCCTTTATTACTGCGATGTTCTCGCCTTGGACCTGCTCCTGGCCAGGAGGAGTCGCTAACCTGTCAATCCACACAAACTCGCCGTCAACCTTGCGCTTTTCGAACCGGGAGAAATCACAATATATTTTCTGGTACAGGTCAATCAAGACTCTCTATATCATCTCATGAGACTTATTAGCTTACCACATTGGGATAGGGCATGTTGTCTGGAGGTATCTTTGCCTTGTAGACCAAGATCTTACCAAAGAGCTCTGGTACATGTGTAAGCTAAAACAATGCAACTCCAGACCTCTACACTTACGAAGAAGATTCGTCTTGGCAACTTCATACTGTTCTGTCGGAGTGAACAGCCACTTCATCAGCTGTTTGACGTTGTCATCGATACTATCGGTATCAGAGACGCGAAGTGCATTGTAACCGGCTTGAATCAAGTCGAATCCCCCTTGCACGGTGACCTCAACCCACTCGCGATGATCTAAGGGAAGAGAAACTTAGCTATAGGATCGCAGGTATTATTGTGAGCTACTTACTGTCGCAGCTAGCATCGACTGCCCAGCCGGAAACGATGGCCCATAATGTCGCTTGTGCAAACAAGATGGTGTGCAGGAACCGCAGCATGACTGAGGAAGTAATGGATCGAAAGTATTCGAGCGGAAGCCTTTTCTCCGCAAAATCGCTATTTTCATGATGTGATGAACCAGCGATTGTATTGAATTATATACCAAGGGGTGCCTGAGCGAACCTACACCCAGCTCCTTTCGTAAGAACACGTCGAGCCTGTTACTTGAGAACGTGACCGACCATGCCTCAATCATCCTTCTTCTTCAAACACTTGAGATCCTTCAGATCATCACTTGACTGATATCTGGAGATGGACATGTTTCGGTCCACAACGGTCGGATGGCGGGTGTTTTGTTGCTGAAGACACTGGTCAAAACCATAATGGCTGGATCGACTTGAACCGAACTTTCTGAGTTGGATCTCCTGTTTCAATTTCAGGCCTTCTGATGTATCCATCCGGCGCGGTTATTGGCCATGTGGCTAGATCGTATGGGGCTGCAATTACAATTAGCTAGCATCGGGCGGGGATGGCATGGCCTAAACTACCTATTTCGGCCAGTAGCACAGCCGTTTCGAAGTCCTAGTGCCGCAATGGCTTCAGGTAAGGGAGACGTGACCATCGTGGGAGCATGTCTGGCATCAACCAACACGAATGGATAAGCAATGGCCACGGACTGAAACAGGGCACTTGCAGTTCGTTTTCTCAGGCAAAGTTCTCACCGCAACCGGCTGGCTGGACTGTATAACAGTAGGCAATCAAGGACGCACGGAGACTAAGAGGGGCCAAGGCGACTCCATCGGGGTCGTCATCTTTGCAGGGTACCGTGGGTATCATAGGGCCATGAGCCACAATGCATTCAATGGGAACGGGTAGATGTCAAAGTCCACAATGCGATAGCAGGAAAGATGGTGAAGGCTCGGGATGCTGCGCGCATCGCCGAGAGTCCGTGGAGGGTGAATTTCTGCGCTAGTCTCGATTGGATTCGTGTCCCCCGGTGCTTGGCCCCTCCCGAAGCACTGGATACCTTCTCATAGAACCTGCAACTTCGCCACGCTTGCGGCCCCAGACAGCACTTTCAGTTTTCAACTTGAAATGGGTTGTCATAGCCCTTCTCACATATTGTGGTGGCCCGTGCCACAACTTTCGGCGGCCTCAACCCAGTCCCTGGAAAGCACGCACAGCGTACATGCAGCCTAACCATGAATGAGAACTAGTAACTAATTTCAATGCTCTGTATGAAGCTCCATATGTTTCAGGGCCTCCGATGCACTTGCGCTCTGGGCCGCCGTTACTGCGGCGAGTTCTGCTTCCTGAGGGTGGCAATTGCGACTGAGCCGCGACTGTGCCCCGAGGCAGCAATGGAACACAGCATCACCTGCAAATGTAGACGTTTCAGGGTTTTTCTCGCATGATGTACGATAACATTAAGGACAGCTGTTCTTCTTGTTCCGGAGTGCCCAGAGTGGTCCCAGAAATATGATATACCCAGCAAACCTTGAATCCAGGTCAAACTATCCCAAGAATACTTCAAATCATACCAAGGCTATTCTAATATGGCGGTATATTCTTGGCACAGCGCATATCTACTCGCTCACTTCGCCCGCGGGATTCATGCTGTAGCCCTGGATGGCTCGATTCAGCAGAAAGCCAATAACCCAACATCTTTTGGCCAAATTGGAATCAATCCCATCACAGACTATGGACCTTATACGCAATAGTCAGTTTCCATGTTTTACTGGTTGACTTCGACTGATTGCATGTACAGCATCGGCTCGATTGGAGCTCACACGGATCTACTCGTCGTACAGAACGGACAAACCATAGTACGTGGGCATGCCTTGAGCAATACCACGTAGAGACGCAACCTGATTCATCTATAGTGGAAAGGCCCAAACTCCCATTTTATCACTGAAACCCCCGTCACAACCACTATCGATGGCCAGGCCTATACAGTGGCTTCTCCGGTGGAAATATCTGCATCCAAAGCCACAGCATCCGGTGATGGCTTGAGTCCTGGCGACGTCTCTATAACTATCTCACCGGCATTGAAGCTCAAGCTTGAGGAGTTCGCGGCAGATGCGATCGCGGAATGCAAACTCGCTATTGCAAAACGAGATAGGGATACTTCGCTAGCCAGTAAGTCTTTTCGCCCTTGTATGCACCCAGAGATACATGTAACAATGAGCGCAGCTACTGCCTTCACTCAATGCGTCAACACCAAAGCCATCCAGGCCACCCAGCCCAATGGCATTCTTGCAGAAGAACTTGAGTCTGCAGGGTTCGAGACGACAACAACTGCAGAAGTACCGGAGGCTGTTGCCGCAAGTATCGAATCTCTCGCATCAGGAGCATTACAAATTGCGAGAAACCAGCTCAGGCTACGTTCAATATGGGTTTTGATGGCCATTCTTCAAACCTACATCTGGACTGGTTTCATACACTTCCTCTACACCATTCCTTTTGCAGCTCACGACATTGTTAATACTATAGAGCCTAGCATCACTCCTACATCGTGTGCTTCCGGAGCACCTACTGGAATTGAAGCTGTACGTACCCTGTTCCTGAAGTGACGTGTCAGTACTGATAGTATTCAGCCTATTTGCAACAGCGAGGACTGTCAGGGGCTCCCGCAATTCAGAAAATGCTCACTTGTATGTTATGCACCTTGAGGCCATTATGGAATCTACACTCACAGGAAACAGGGCGATTGGAAAGGATGTGACTGTCTAGAGACTGTTGTAAACGATGGGATGATCCAAGACGTCGTAGGGGAGTGGCTGGACCTTCAGCAGCAAGTGTGGGCTGAGATCGTGGCTGCGCCTGATGATCCAGTCTATAATTGTTTTCTGAATGAATTCTCCAAGGATTTTGATGGCAACAATAGCACTGATCCGGCACAGTGGTGTGTCTGCACCAGGCCCTTCGACGGGAAAAAACCATTTTACCCCCCGATGCCGAACGTGGATACTCCCTGCAACTACACAGCTGCACTTCCGTCCGCTTCAGAAGTCACGCTTACGACGCTGATCAAACATCCTTCACTTACGTCCTGTAGGCCATATACGTATGTATCCCGTCTCCTCGATCTCGGTGGTGATGGCGTCGTCTAACGAGAGTAGCTCAACACTTCCAACGGAGGAGATCACAGGATGTACCTGCAACGATAACTACGAACGGACTTACAGAAGGCCTTACACAGAGTCGGCGGCTACCAACACTGAGGAGGGCTGCGATTATATCACCAGAGAGGCGGCAACTGCGACTGTACCATTCAATACTCCGATTCAAGCGACACCAACACCCACCACGACTGTGCCTTTTAACACTCCCATACCGGCGACATCCTCATGGACCGTATCTTTGCCATCGCCCCAAGCGACTAACGGCGGCCAACTATATTGTCCTGGAACCCACTCAGATAAGTCGACCTGGTACATGAGTCAGGACACCGCTGCAAAAGTTGTCAAAAAGCAATGCGATGAGTGGGACCTTGAGAGTCCGGGGGTATATGAACTTGGGAAGGGGAAGACAGATCTCTGGAGTCGAGCGATATCCCTCCAAGAAGCTGATCCTCAAAATGGAGGAAAGGGAACAGTGTATTTCGCCATCAAGTATACAGGGGGTGACTGTCCTACTATCAAAATCAGAGGTGTAGACAAGTCGCCACTGTGCCAGGACATCTTCAACACCACCATAGTGACTCCTTGTAAGTTGGCAGGTATGTTGATCCCGCCCTGGACTGACATGTACAGGCGACGCTGGCGGCGACAAGCAAGGTGGTCGCTTCGTGCGAGACTGCTACCAATGGCAGATTGCAAAAGGTTGCGACGTCTCCGTCCAGCCAGATTGCTTGTTTCAATAGCTGCTTTCTCCAAAGTCGATACGACTTTGCGTTGGACACTTGCCAAGGTTTGATTGATGCAGGTCAGCGATCGGCGGTGTGCTTTTCTCAAAACCTAGTTGGTGTTTTCCTTTGCCTCTTTCCACTCTACCGGTTTCTGTGCTGTCAGCAGGCTATACGCGCGACTGTGTGGATCGTTCGTCTTCCTGCTTGAACGTTGTCGTCACTAGAATGCCATCTTTCCTTGCCAGCTCCTCTTGGCTGCTGTTTGCGTCGTCATAGTATGTATCCTTCCTCGCTCTCGAGCTGACCATGTTCTTTAGCTTGATATCCGCTGATCGTTGTGCGCCGGAGTTCGACGGCTGCTTTGCATATCCGCGCGCGTCGTAGGATCCTTTCTGGGTGTTGCGGGCTTTGTGGTAGAGGGCTGCGAAGGCAGGGCAGCATCCGATGATCACGGCTGTCAGAGTCAGCATCGTAACATTTGTGGGCCTTGGGAACTTACCAATTGCGCCTTCTACAACCGCCCAAAGTGCCAACCACGAACTACTGGGTGTTGAGCTGTTGCCAGCCTTCGTGCCGATTTGCACGACTCGGATGGTTGCGAACAAGATGCACACGAAGCCAGTGCAGAACAGCGCGATGATACTGATCTTTTGCGATCGGGGCATTTGGAGGTTCGCGACGAGCTTGATCGGCAGAAACATAACTGTGGGGAACGTCAGCCTAAATGTATCTACCTCGGGCGTATTGTGGGCCGCCTACTCATCAGATCTGACACGACGTCGACAGCGTACGCGTAGTACAAGCTGGCGATCTGTGCGCGCACATCGCGTGGTTCTGTGCACTCTCCAGGTGTAAACCAAGCGTGCATGCTATGGCAAGAAGTGAAGTTCGACACAATGCAGCCGACGAGAGACTGTATAGGTCAGCGTCATCCCTCCGAAGACACGAGTTCTCGCTGCTCACCAGGATACAGAAACCCACCACGCCCCACCACATCTTCATGTATATGCTGTGCAAGCCAACCAACAGCCTCCGATACAGTGCCAGCAGGGAAAACTTGACAGTCCAAAGGACAAACCAGAAGAGCATTGTGTTGGCGAAGAAGATCTTGGTGAGGAAGGCCGCGTCGTTCAGGAGCGTTGGATAGGGCGGTGTAATTCCAGACATAGCATCTGAGATCTTGTAAAGCGCTGGTGTAACCACGACGTACAGGACCACCATGGAGATGTAGAACGCAAACGCGAGATACATGAGATAGTCCTCGGCCCCCAGCTTCTTCGGCCGCAGCGCCTGGATGCCGACCCTCGCGAGAAAGAAGACTGCGGTTAGAGTAATCATTGCATAGCTGGTCTCCAGCAGCCTTTCCTTCGTAACGTAATTCTGCGTCGAAGACATGTTGGTGAGGGTAGAGCTCCAGGAATTCGCGAAACAGGCAACGATCGTCGGATAGAGCAATGCTGGTTCATTGCGAGGGTAGGGTGTTGGCCTAATATCCTAGACATAGTGAGGGTGTGTCGATCAATCGCTACACAAGACAGCTTGCAATGCAAAGCCCGCCATGGTGCCAGGGATCAGAGGAAGGTCTTGAAGAGGTTTCGTAATAATGGGTTGGGCATGGGTCCGTGGTATGGGCTTCGCGGTTCGGCAACGCTTGGAATGCATATGGTAGAATCCGGACACGGAGGATTCCTAGACTCTTGTGATAGCGAGGCTTGGGCCAATCCTCCTCAGAGGCTCATTTTCCTGCTGCATCTCGCGCGAATACGAGTACATTCATGCAAACCTTGATTCCTCCAGCCAAACGCCCTGAAAAAGCCACCTTGGGGCAGAGAAGCCGATTCGTTGGTTCGACTCTACACCGCTGACAAGCGCAGAACACCTTCCTTTGTGCCCCCGAGAACGTGCTTTCAACTTCGGCTCTTCACCCGCCTCCATTGTCAACGGCTGGGCGGGACGGCACGTATTCGAGTGTAGCCGAGATACCTTACGCTTTCGGCTTAGATCAAGGGACGAACGAAGCCGCCACCGCGGCACCCTCATCGAGATGTCAGCTTGCTTTTTCCATTGGCCCGTATTCGCCCATCAACCTGTCCCAGATGAGCTACCCGACCACCGGTACGCTTGTCAGCCGCACTCGCTGTTCAAGCCACCCCGAGGCAGCGAGTGCAACACGACGCACCCAAACTATTGCAGCAATAGCTATCGCGCCACTTCGCACCCTGACTCTGCGACATCAGCACTTTCGACCCAGGCAGACGGCTGTGGAAGTCGAGGACAAGGAATGGGACGGGAAAAGGTCCTACAACAGGAAAGACGATATTGACGCGAGCCACGGGAGGCGCGGGGAGGGTCGCCACCAATCAGCGAAAACTGGGTATGCAGGCCGCGTCCTAATTCCTGTCGCATCTAAAAAAGAGCGTGGATTCCGTCTTGTTGGGTCCTGCAATCTTTTTCACCTGGCAACTTCCGTCGCTTCCTGCAGCCGCAGCTTATCCGACCCACTGCTTCCTTGATTGCTCCTCTTTCCCCAGCCTGCAGAATCTGGTTCGGACGTGCAGATAGCCGACGACATGCGTGTTCCTTCGGTATTTCTTGCCTGGATATTGCTCGGCAGCACTGCGTGGGCGCAAACTGAATTTGAGCCCACTGACTTCAATATCACGGATGCGCTGTTGGATAATGGCGTAAATGTATCAGCCATCCCAGCCTTAGCTGGTCTGGTAACTCGCTCATCCCCCAGCGCCTGCTCCATAGCCGTAAGTTCCAACCACCGCCTCAAACCCACCAATGGTTGCTTATGAAGCTAACACCATATGCCGCCTTTTAGTGCAGTGCCCTTGCGACCATTTTTGGCTCGAACGTCATCAAGCAGGGCAACGGCGGCTATGATACATTCACCAACTCGTATTGGTCGGTGCAGCAGGCCAGTGTGGACCCTTACTGCATCTTCAAGCCCACAAAGCCTTTGGATGTGTCGACGGTTGTTCTCATTTCGAGATTGACACAATGTCCTTTCGCGGTGAAGAGTGGTGGTCATGCTGCATTTGCGGGCT
Organism: Pseudomonodictys pantanalensis; assembly: GCA_019022785.1. Lineage (NCBI taxonomy): Eukaryota > Fungi > Ascomycota > Dothideomycetes > Pleosporales > Parabambusicolaceae > Pseudomonodictys > Pseudomonodictys pantanalensis. Next base: position 51,218 of record JAFHBV010000082.1, on the reverse strand, counting down.
CATCCAGTATCCAGGGTGGCATCACTGTTGCCCTGGAGAAGATGAAGAGCATCACTCTATCCGGTGATAAGAAGGTCGCTGCAATCGAGCCCGGAAATCTCTGGTATGATGTGTACACGAATCTTGAGCCTCAGAATTTGGCCGTCATTGGTGGTCGCGTATGTCTTCACTATCAACCTGTCAAAATCATATGGCTAACTCATTCACAGGTTGCAGCCATCGGTGTCGGTGGCCTCACCCTCGGCGGAGGCATCTCCTTCTTCTCAAACCAGTACGGTTGGGCCTGCGACAACGTTGCCAGCTTCGAAGTTGTGACCGCCTCCGGAATCATCATCACTGCATCACCAACTTCTTTCTCCGACCTGTATTGGGCACTCAGGGGTGGAGGCAACAACTTCGGCATCGTAACCAAGTTCAACCTGAACACTATATCACAAGGCCTGATGTGGGGTGGTGGCCGCCTTCACACCGAGGACCAGTTCCCCGCCGTCATCAATGCCTTCTACAACGTCGGCGTCAACTCAGCCCAAGACCCAGCAGCAGCACAAATCCTCTCCTTCGCCTTCGCGCAGGGCATGAAGTTCGCGGCCGCAGACTTGCAGTACGCCAAGCCAGTCACCAACGCCCCCATCTTCTCTGAATACCTGGCCATCCCACCACTCCAGGACACGACCAAGGTGCGCAGTTTGTCCGACTTGACCGTGCAATTCAACGATAGCAATCCCAACGGGCTCCGTGAGACATATTGGGCTGCCACATACAAGCTGGACAAATCCTTCACTTCCTTCGTCCAAGACGTCTTCTTCCAGGAAGTTGCTGCCATTGCCGATGCGGCGTCCATCATCCCTGCCGCGACGCTCCAGGTCATCACCAAGCCGCAGTTGCAGTACATGTCGAACAAGGGCGGCAACCCGCTCGGTCTTTCTGCATCCGCTGGCCCATTCCTTCTCCTCAACCTCAACATGATGTGGGCCAACATCGCAGATGATGCGCGCATCCTCAAGGCGAATGCGAACATTATCAAGCGATGCGATGCAGAGGCGAAGGCTCGGGGCTTGTACGAGGACTATATCTACATGAACTATGCCAGTCAGTTTCAAGCCGTGATCCCTAGCTATGGCGCGAGCAACCAGGCGAAGCTGAAGAGTATCGCTACGAAGTACGACCCAACTGGCGTGTTCGAAGAGCTGCAGCCTGGGTACTTCAAGTTGGATGGCGCGCCAAATCCCAACTCGCCGTAAGGAAGGTGAAGGATGGCTTGGATGACTGTACATACACTATCTATACGTACAAAAGTAATGATTAATCTACGTCAACAAAATCTAATCTTCTTTGCAATGAGGCTGTGTGAACACTAAAATGAGCGCAATTTGGACCAGTGTCTCACTCGACAGTGCAGCGGTGAATGGCAGCATATGAACCTTCGCATCATAACAATTTGATTAGGCATTATATAGAACATCGCTACAACATCGCTCTCTATGGGGTATCCGCGTCCATATAAAAGAAACCACTCCAATTGAACAGCCTATGCATATCTTGGCCCCTTCCCCTTCTCATTCGTACTACTCGACGCCACAGGACCCATCGGATACTGGGGATATTGCTGAGGCGGGCCCTGCATTGATGGCCCCGGCTGCGGCATCCCATCCCTCGAAGACAATCGTCCGTACTGCTGCGGATAATACTGCTGCCACATCTGCTGCGGCATCATCTGCGGCCCCATGGGCCTCATTTGCACCGCTCCCGGCGCCTGAACAACGGCGCCACTGCGCACCATATTCATGACGATATCCGCAGCCAACTGCTCCGCGTCCTTGCCCACCTTCCTCGAATTCCGCCGGTGCGTATCAACACAAGCCCAGACGAAGAGCGCGAAATGTACGACCAGGGCGATGAACTGGCACACCACGCCCGTCAGCTCGGTGTTGAAGCGGGCGCTCTTGCCATGCCACATTGCGTTGACGTAGGCGTCTTCCTCCGCGCAGCTCGAGAAGCCGTAGTCAGCGTAGTAGTACGAGTAGGAGCTGCTGCTGCTGCTTCCATTGCAGCTGCGCGTCTGGCTGTAGTTCAAGTCGGACGGGTCGGTGCTATCCCACACCCAGGTATCATTGCTCGGGATGTACTTGTAATGCCCAGAGCTCGAATAGTAATTGTACCCCAGCGTCCCATCGTTGCCCATGCTGTACACGCTCATGACGCCAACGACGGCGAAGAGCGCGGTTGGTATGAAGGCCAGCCAGAGAATCAGATCGACGCCGACGCGCACACCGGGGTGCACGGGGGCGTTGGGCCGACGCAGGAGGAAGACGAGGATGCAGATGGAGCTGAAGATTACGGAGGCGCCAAGGGTGATCAGACCCCATTGCATTGTCCAGCCATCGTCGAGCTCGTAGTTGTAGGGCGTGTGACCGTACGAGTATTTGGAGACGGCCCAGGCGAGGCATCCGATGCCGATTATACCGACTACGACGGTGACTGCGCGCAGCCCAAGCTGCCATATCCAGTTCGCATCGCCGGCTCGGAGCTTCTCGAAATATGTGGGAGGTGCAGGTGTCGCGTTTGTGGGGGCTGGCGGTGCTAGCGTTGCTATTGGGGTTGTTGTGGCTTCTGGGGGTTGGGTTTGTTCGTGTGACGCGGCGGGCGCTGGCTGAACGGCGGACTGCGGGGTCGATGTGCGCTGTGGAGTCGGCGTATGGAAACGGATTGCTGGTTGTGCAGGCGTGGGTTGCGTGGACGTGGACGTGGGCGTGGGCGTGGGCGTGGGTGGCGCTGGTTCCGCGGTTGGCCGAGGTGGCTGTTGTGGTGGAGGTGAGGGTTGCGACATTAGGTATTAGAGTATTTGTTATATGCTATCGATAGCGAGTGGACGCGCAAAACGTGCGCTGAAAACGAGATACGAGCGAGAGAAAGAATAAATAATGATGAAGAGGGAAAAAATTAAAGATGCGAAAGGCGCCTCCTGGTGGCAGAGATGCCTGGAAGGATTTAGCCGCAGATTGAGATTTGAGAAATGACAGCGCAAGATCTTTACGCCGGCAACCGAGCCCCTTAAAATAGCAGTCTGTAACGGCGCTATACTACTACAACACCACTGCCGCCTAGAATCAATATTGACGAGTATCAAGACCACCGTGGTGAACCACCCATTGCGCTGACGAATATGCTCTAGAGCCCAAGAGGGGTGCGCGATAAAGCATCTCGGCTCGAAGCGATATCTCAAGTATTGGGACCCGGGTAGGCCGATATGAACGCCGAGCCTAGTGATCGTATAGAAACCCAACGTCACGTCTGTAGACAGATACGGAGTCGATGGCATCATGGTTGAGAAAGCGCAAAAGGGGACCAGCTCTTCAGTGTCGCCTCGCCACTGCCTGTACACTCGCTACCTAGGCTCTGCTTGCTCGTCGTCGCCCCAGTACCTCTTTGCTATCTCTTTGACCATGTAGAAAAGAACCGAAAATGCTCGAGGGTTTAGGATAGTAGGTATTCCTCGAAGAAGTTATCGCTCCCATCGATACTGGCGGTATGCTTGAGAGGTATGTGGTCTTTACTCTTCGCGAGACGGTTGATACGAATCACGCGGAGAGCCGCCCTGCCAACGCGAAGACATTATTGGAAGCCGGTTTGGAAAACCCTTCGGGGACGGAGAACGATGTGAATGACCCTCGCATGAGCTGAGGAACGAATTCGACGATTAGATGCCACCTTGAGGCAATCGCAGAAGTAACGCGCCACAAGCATCCAATGTCAGGTTAGCGTAAATGGCTGAGCCACACTTTTTCGTCATTGGGCAATAGCAATCAATCCTCCACCAACCCTGCATGCAACTTCATATTTCGAGATTCCATCTCTCGAGCACCTCCAAATGATAGCATGCGACTTATCGATGTCGACACACTCGAACTCAAATGGTTTATGGAGAAGGACGTGCCCGAGTATGCCATCCTGTCCCACACCTGGCTCGGCGATGAGGTGTCCTATCAAGAGATGACCATGATCTCACGCCTGCGAGCGATGCGCTCAATGGCACCTGATAGCCAAAGTACAGATACAGGGGCCTCGGACACTACCAATACCTCGTTTCTCCTTGCAGCCATGGAGATGCTCATACGGGGACAATGGAGCCCCGGCATGGGCATGCCCGACATCTCGGACGAAGGCCTCATGAAGAGAAATGGCTACTCAAAGATCGTACATTCAGCGCGCTTGGCGAAAGAGCTTGGGTACTCGTGGATCTGGTGCGACACGTGCTGTATCGACAAGACGTCCAGCGCGGAGCTGCAGGAAGCCATCAACTCCATGTTTCAATGGTACAAGGAGTCGGCAGTGTGCTTGGTGTATCTAAACGACATTCCACCGCCGGGACCGCCTCTTCTCGATCGGATCGCGACAGACGAGACTGTCAACACGCAGGTGACGCTGGACGCGCCTGGAAACGCCTTTACTGCTTCTCGATGGATCACCCGCGGATGGACTCTACAAGAGCTGGTGGCACCCACGGCTGTGCGATTCTACTACCAGGACTGGTCCCTAATGGGGGACAAGTTCGAATTTGTGGATGAAATCTCGAACGCGACACGCATACCAGTCTTTGTTCTCGAAAATGGTGATCTCCATGAGGTCTCTCTCGCAGAGCGCATGTCGTGGGCTTCTTACCGGCAGACCACACGAATCGAGGATATTGCATACTGCATGCTTGGAATCTTCGACATACAGATGCCGCTACTGTACGGTGAGGGCGAAAAAGCTTTCATTCGCCTCCAAGAAGAGATCTTAAAGACGACAGATGATTACTCGCTGTTCGCATGGCGCAGCATAAACCCCGAGAAATCAACTTACAGAGGTCTCCTAGCACGATCGCCCTTCGAATTCCGAGACTGTGGCTCCATCGAACGAGAGAACTCTACGTCCACTTCACACATTGTGGCTACACCCATCGGTCTACAAGTCCCGCTCGAGTTCCTGCAGGATCCCAAGGACAAAACCAGATCCTTGGTGATGCTTCCTTGCAACAACGATATCAATCAACGCTTGGGAATCTATCTTAAGTGCTTGGACGAAGCAAGCCGCCAGTACGCGCGCGTGGAGCCGAGCACGCTCGTACCCATCGACAACTGGCCGACAGGTATGATGCGTACAATCTACGTCCGCCAGAAGCTCTCCATCCCGCACGATTATTACGCCACGGAGATGCGCTGCTTCCACGTCCTACGGCGCGTATCAGATCGCTCCGTTCCCCCCGTACGTGTATCAAATGCATGGCCACCGGAAGCCTGGGACACGCAAGATCAGCACCTATTGATTCCCCCACAGAGCAGAAAGTTTCTAGGTGTTCTTTTCCTGCGAGCGCAGTCCTCCTCTTACGGGAGCTCGACCACGTTTCAGGTCATCCTTGGTTTCGATAGAAAGAGCAAGCATTACTTCTGCAGGGCTCTGGATTACGCTTGGCCGGATCCGTCGGCCGACCGCAGTCGCTGGAAGGCTATCATCGAGAGGCTACTATCTGGGAAGTTCTACGATCCCATGTGGAAGAATGATGTGAGGCATGATATTTTTGTCGTGGAGGATAGTGGGCTGGGTATTAATGTTAGTGTAAGGGCCGGATTGTGTGGCGATTCCGTCGCGCTGCAGGTCATGGTTGATGGACTGATGAGGAGTCGCTGAACTAGTATGGCGCGTGGGCACGATTGATTCGAAGTGTGTTGTGTCGCTAGTGCTCCGAGAGCTGTTCGACTGCCAATATCGAGCCATGTCGCCTCACAACTGTTCTTTGACACGCATGCTTGCAATCTTCTCGACACATTCGCCGATATCAGCCTTCATCTTCCTCTGCACCGCGCTGTGCCATGCTCATTTGAGGCAATGGAAGCGGATGCGAGCTGTTAGAGCGCTGCATCAGAGTAATGGACGTCGTTCTTTTGGGCTTGTGGGTGGGAAAAGTTTGTGGATGCTGAACTCTCAATGTCTTACCGCGCCCCATGTACTGTTCTCAGCGTCGGCCACTAGGGGACAACGTCGCGAGGATCTTTGCCCAAGTGTGGAAATTGCGTTTCCAGCTCCGAGATGGACAATCGATTCTATCCAGGATGTTCGGGAACCAGCGTGACAGGCAGCGGGAGGATCAGATCTGAAAAAACTTTCGAAGTCGAGTCATGATGCCTGGCCCATGCTGATAACCGGGCGATCGCGGGCGCGTCCCGGGCGCATCCCGGGCGATAGCGTGTTTCGGGGCCGGTAAAACTCTGGGGCCGGAATCGTTCCCGTTCGGGCTCCGTACGGAAGACGATGAGATCGTACCCGGTCACCATCTTCCTGTACTTCAATTTATCCAGACAACGGCCAACACTGAGTTTCTTGGCACCAACTCGGTGCCTGATCGAGGGTCGCATCCTCCCGCGTATGCATGGCGTGGTACCAGAACCCTGGAGATCTCGTGGTAGCTATCCGCGCGGCAATGCTGCATGGCGGTGGCACGACAGATCCTGAACGGTGAGTGCAGTCACAGGAGCGTTGTATGTTGCATGCGGCTCTTCACTAGAACGTGGCAACCCTCACACTTCTACGTCATATAGGATCCTTCCGAAAGCCTTTAGAATGTTTCATCAATTTCGTTATAATCATCGCAGCATGAGGTATCTAGCCACAAACGCCACACATGGGAACACCGAAATACGCCAGTTCTCACCGTCAATTCAAATGCTTCTCAATTAAGACGCTCCTTCAGGATAAACCTGGTCGACTCGTACGGCATTGTGAACGTCTCCCACGACCACAACGTCCGCTCCTTCTCATTCTCCAATCGAATGTCGTACCTCATCACAATGCGTGAGATGATCAGCTTGATCACGATGGACGCGTGGAAACGTCCGGGACAGGCCAGCGAGCCAAAGCCCCACACCGGAAATTTCTCGGATACCTCGGTGAACTTGGCTCCCTTGAGCGGTGACTCGGTCTCAATGAAGCGTCGCGGCTGGAACTCGTTGGGGCTAGGGTAGAACTTCTCGTCGTGCATCTGATCGTATGACGAGACGCAGACGGTCGACCCAGATGGGCAGAAGACACCACCATTTGTGAAGGTATAGTCCTTCAGCGCTTTTCTTCGGACGGCCACTGGGAACTGTCAGTGCTCTTGAGCATATGACCAAATTCAAGCAACTCACTTGTGTCAAGAGGGTGCAGTCGCACGGTTTCCTTGATGAAGCTGTCGAGGAATGGCAGGCTCATCAAGCGATCAAAGTCCATGGAGTCAAGGTCACCAATCTCTTCGCGGAGAGCTTCCTGGATGTCCGGACGGGCGCTCAGTGTGAGCATAATGAAGTCTAGGTTCATCCACGGTTGATGAGCTGCCGCGAACCAGATGCCGAGCAGGGATTGGGCAAGATGCTCCGGGCCCTGCCAGTAATCGCTGCTCGAGGTGAGCTCGACCATATTCCAGGCTAGGGTGAGCTAATGTGGAAGTCAGTATGCTATACGAAGCATTCGAACCGACTGCCTTGGAACTCACCTCCTTCATACGTTGCTCCTCGTCCCACGAATCTCGTCCCGCACCCATGATGTCTGCAAGACGCCGCAGGATAAGGTCCTGTGCCTTACCGCCCTTGGTGATGATACGATGGATCCAACTGGTTACGTTAGCAAGACGCAAATCCTTGAGGTCTCCTACAATACTGACGAAGACATGAAAGCTGGTGCGACTTGGAAGGCAGCCATGCACGAGACCATCTGCTTTGGGTGGTCGAGCAGAGCTCCAGAGAAAGCCGGGTCATGTGCTACTGTGCATCAGTACGATGACCATTACTTGTACCGGCAAGCACTTACAGAGTTTGTCGCCAAAAAATATCACACACATTGTTCGGGAGGCGATGGTTCGAACAGTCTCCGCAACTGGTAGCGAGACTCCATCTGCTCAAAGTCAATAATGGCGACAAGGGTGTACCAAGCCTCAACTCACTCTTGGTGGGCTTGCCGAGCTTGGTCACCATCTCATCAATGCTCGATACTATCCGGTTGTCCATGTACGGATAGAGCTTGGTGAGATTGTTCACGCCTTGGACCTGGATGAGGCGGCCAAAGAGACGAGATTTCTGGACGGTGACTTCATTATGGTCGAAGTTGTTCAGGGTGTGCTTGAAACCGAACATCTGCGAGAGTCAGTCCGGTTCATAAACATATAAAGGCGAAACATACGTCCGCATACACAGCCCGCTGCGAAAGGACAGTAGAGGCTTCGCTCAGTTCCGATATCTGCTTCTTGGTGGTCACAACAATAGGCTTGGTACCGTTCCATGGCTTATAGTACTTTGCCGATTTCTGTCACAGATAAGTCAGCAGCCTCACGCGAATCCATGGGTGGTGTCGTACAAAATCTCTGATGACCGTCTTGATACTCGACACAAACTTTCCGAATCTCACGAACGGTGTGCCTTTCAGGAACTAAGAGATATTAGCGCCAGGGACCCGAAGGCGAGCAAAATACCAACATAAGCGTCGATACCCAAGCTGTTGACCACGTAGAAGATGCTCGCAGCCCAGAAGACCAGGGTATACAAAGACTCGGACTCGACTATAACGGACCAGTCCCGCGGAGCAATAGGGGACGACGGGGAGTACAAATGGCCACGTGTCGAGTTCATATCGATGGTCGACATGTTGGTGGTCAAGACTTGGATGAGTGAAGGAGGAAGAGAGCGCAGTCTGACCGTCGGTGCGTTGTACGACAAACGGTATTACTCTTCACTGGGCAATCGAACGCTCAGCAAATGCAAGCGCGTCTTGGAGCGAGGCTAATGCTACCGGCGGTCATTCATATACCCAAGCCCTTGCCCTTTTATGACCCACTTTATGTTACATGGCACACGCGCGCAAACGCCCACAGCGCTGGGTGTACGGAGCCAATATCTTTCACGTGGGAGGTGCTTCACCAACCACGCCTATGGTTGGCGTAAACGCGCTGATGCGAGCTGGTGGCGTCAGGGTGTGTCGATGTCCGACGCCGTCAATTCGCATGTTTAGACTGGCCTTTGGGTAATTCACCCGCGAGTCTACGACTGCCATTGCACGGTGGCATGCACCGCGCTACAAGCCGGCAGACAGAAACGTGCAGCGACAGGCGGGAAAATGCTGGGCGCATTCTACACTGCCGCTTCGCCCGCTGTGGCCCTTATCAAGCAGGCAGACCGCTCGTTTGCTCATCCGTCGAATGACCACGACCGAGGAGGTTGCCAGGGTTCCCAGGATACTCTGTAACGGCGCATTCGGCCCTTGTGGATCTGTTCTGAGTCCCCGTGCGGTTTAATCTCGGAAAGCCCGTCCTTTCGATCCAAAATTGCTTCCAGGAAGCTTCCATTTAGAAACGGCGAACCGGCCATACCCCGCGAATGGCAACTGCAATCTGTCTATCGCCCGGCGCGCCGGATGTCGGGCCTTACGATTCGTCTTACCCGGTCACTGAGTGGTCATCAGCCGCGCAGTGGGGCCGACGATCTATTCCACACGAGGCAAGAGCCCCAATACCTTGCTAAATGTAGAAGGCAAGCGCGGAAGCGTCTAAAGAAAACTGCTCAAGAACAGGTGGTGCGTACAGAGAATGTAGCCAAGCTTCGCGAGTCAATCTAGGGTCGCTTAAGCGCCTCCGGGCGGACGTTGTGCCGCTGTCCCACACGAAGCTGCAAATAACTCCCAGGACCAGCCCGGGACGGCCGTCGCCTGTTGTTTCGATCGCCACATTCGCAAGCTTCACCCCCCAACGAGGAACGACGTTCACCTGCTTCAATTGCAATGGCGGCTCTCGCGCTTTTTCCCATACTAGCCGACATGGGATTTGCGTGCGGGGGAACCACACCGCAGCCACGTCTATCTTCCTCCGGCATGCCCCTCCACCAAGACGCCATTCCGTGTACGGCGGCCGCCATTCGGATCATTCTCCAAGGCACAAGGGGCGGTAAAGCCTCGACAAAAGCTGCCGCTTCCGCCATCCGAGCTGTGCCGCAAGCCTGAGTCGGAAGGCAATCTGGATGGGGCATCCCATCTTCTAGATTGGCCTGATCCAATATTAACGAGACATGATTGATCAGTGCTCGTGCTCCATGTCACTCCTAGCCTATCATACCCGATGGACCACGCCTTTCCTGCATGCAATAAGCTGGCCAAAGCTTTACCGAGGCGAAGCGATTACGATGACCTAACAATTCTAGCATGTCTACCATTCTGTGGAGGTACCACCTTGTATCGGTTGGCTGCCATTGCGTGCTCGTATCCTGGCTCCCGCGCGTCCATCCGCCAGCGCAGCACCCAGGATGCTGTTCACCCACCAATGTTTCGGGCCTCTTGCAGCTGCTTTGGCGCTGGCCAAGGTGGGGATACGTCAAGATACCTCCGTGGTACGCGCCCTTGGGCCTAGAATAGTGCAGTATCGCCGTGCTCGCATGGCTAACACTTGGAAATTTCATCATTTGACATACCGCTACTGATACAACTTAGACCTTCCGGGATCCCCACGCTTTGATTTCTGCATCCTCGGGCGTCTGGCTCGCATACGGGCGGTTATGTGAGCCATTTTGGACCAGAGCTGAATTGCTTCCCGGCGTTGGAATACGTCCCATCTCATGCGAACCTGGGTCCGACTCCTCCTCCATGTACGTGTACGGGCTTTTCTTGGGGTAACCGTCGATCGTCGACAGCCGCGAGTTGTTGGAGTTATTGGTCGTCTTCCGCCGACTGGTGAAACCCAGAGAAGAAGCAAGCGTGCTAAGCTTGGGGCCGGTCGTCTTGTGTAAGCGGGCTAGCGATGGCATGCAGCTGGTGGAGATGCCAACGCACATCTCGACGAACAACGCGAGGTAGACGAAAACGACGTAGTAGGTATAGTCGTTCTGGTTTTTCCAGATCCGGTACTGGAAGTAGACTGACAAGGAGGATGCGAGACAACAGCTGCACATTACGTATCAGTTTCACCGATACCGGTGGGGAACGCAGTGTCACTTACATGAAGCCAGTTGAGAACATGGCGCCCACTCCAACCTTTTTGGCGGAGCTGAGCTGCAAGTGCGAGATGGCGATAAGAGGAAGCACCAGGATGTAGACATCCGAGGCCAAGCTAAACGACGACACGGGAACTGTGAGCTTGAATGTTCTCAGATAACGCGGTGTTGCGAACGATTCGACCCAACCCTTCCCTGGTGGAGGCGACGTTATAACCATCTGTGTTATACCCATCGCAGAGTACCATAACCAAACAACGACGAGGCCAACATAGCAGCTGATGCGAAGCCAGCGCAATGGTCGGAAGATTTGCAGATACATGAGGAAGAATGTCGTCTTGATCACGGGCCAGATGAAGTGAGGTGGTCCATTACTGGCAAAGCCAAGCTTCAGCGAGTCAGTCAAGCTCAGGGCTCTACGGCACGGATGATCTTCACTTACCAGAGCCATATCCCTTGTCCTCATATGCGCCACTGACAGGTCCCAGAGATGCGTGCCGTACTTCTCCATCACAATCGCTGCAGCAGGTCAGTGTTTATTCGTGTGCAGGATGCAACAGGCCTGTGGTTCTCACCAAGTGTAACGACGACAAAATAGTAACAACTTCCGATTATAGCGGCCACGGTCGTCCAGTCATCTAGCGCCATCTTTCGCTTGATCTTGATAGCAACGTACAGGCGCAGGCCCACGAAGGTGAACATAGCTGCCATTAGAATGCTGAGCGCGACCAGAACGTGATAACCAACGGTGGGAGGGTTGACCAGGTTGGGGCGTACACCATCCGGGGGGGTACCTGCCGGCATCTGTGCCAGCATCTCCGGAGGTAGCTTGCTGAGATCGATGTCGGCCATGATGGCCACCCACTGCAGGACCGAGGCACAGTGCAGGAGATTGGAATGTGAAGGATTGACTGAACAACGAACGAGCGAGAGTCGCTGACCTCGAGACAACGGAGCACCTGAAAGACGGCTTAGTTAAGAACTACGGTGCTCCTATGGACCGGCAGAAAGTCTAGCTCCCCCATAAAGTGCCGAGAATGGTCGATTCGCAAGATGCGCAGGGGAGCGAAGTATGTGTACGTGTTTTTCAGCCAGCTCCCCTCCTCTTCCGGGTCAGTCTTCCTGTCGAGAGATGCGCGTCCCATATATCCACGCTTCGGTTTTGCCCATGCGCCGGGGTGTGTGGATTGGCCACCCCCGTTACACAGAATATGCAACATAGAGTAGGGCAGGTTATTTCGGGATCCAGAGTGTTGGGTAGTTGCGCAGATATTAATGCGGCTGGGTATATTAAGCATCGGCTGGCTGATTAGACTACCCAAAAGTAGGGCAAACTGAAGTGTCATAAGAGCTGAGCATCACGTGTGCCGGGACCCCATTGTACAACCCTACTAGCGCTGTGGTTGGGTGTTGGTTCCTGCCATTCACAGCCCTGCAAGGATGCGGCGTAGTTGGTGGCACAGAGAATACCTTCCACAACCGCAACGGAACGCATCGCGACCGGCACGGAACAGCCCAAGGAACGGTACTTTTATGAATCAAGGAGCCCGCAACACGATCGTCGGGTTTGATTCTGGCACGCTAGGGGTTCCAAGTGCTTCACCATGGAGACGGTGCCAGGCGCTACGGCAATCAAGGCGGTCGCGACACTTGTGTCTTTGTTGCTCTCCTGGAGAATATGGCGATTCACAATACGGCCAAGACTGTATCCCGACGAGCCCAAGGAGCTTCCATACTGGATCCCCTGTACGTATCACCAAACCTTCCCGCTATGCATTGTATATGCTAATATCACACAGTTGTTGGTATGCCAGTCCGGACAAGGCACTGTTGACCAGCACTGATGTTGTACAGGCCATGTTGCCGGCTTCTTCATGGACTTCAATGGAGCCATTGAGAAGGGGAGGTACGAGAACTCTAATTGACGCCGGCAAAAGAGCACGACTGAATGCATCAGGAAACATTTCAGCAAATCCCGCGCACCCTTCACCATGACAGTAGCCGGCCAGACCATCTACGTCGCCATCTCTGCGGAGGATATTGGCGGCGTCTGGAAAAACACAAAGACCATCTCGCTCAGTCCTCTGACCATGGACATGTACGTCTGGAGCCGGATATCAGAGAAAAGCCGACAGTCCTTGTTCGATACGCATCCTGGAGCGCGCTACAATGCAGGTAATGCCAAGCCAATGACCCCATCGCAGATGGTTATCGAGCTGCATCACCAGCAGCTGTCAGGGGCGCGTCTTGATGCATTCGTTGAACAAAAAGCAATTCCTTCGCTGTTTAAGCAGATGGACTTTGCTGCACCCAATCATCCAGCAGTCATTAGCCGTTCTGAAAAGGAGACGATCGTTTCCTTGAATGAGCTCTGCGTAGATGCTTTCATCACGCAGGAGACGCACGACTTCTGGGGCCCGGCGCTTGTGCAACATTCGCCAGACCTGATCAAGGGCTTCCTCCAATGGGAACACTCTGGATGGAAGTTTCTCTTCCAGCTCCCGGATGTTTTCGCAAAGGATATGCTTGGTGCGAAGAAGGCCATTACCGGCGCTTTCACCAAGTACTATGGGCTTCCTCGTAGCGAGCGACCAGGAGCTGAGTACTTTGCAACTGCCCTGGAAGACATGCTCCGAGATGCCGGATTGAGCGAAGATGAGATGGGCAAATTCACCCTGCTCCACTACTGGGCGTAAGTGATCCTTAGCCTTGTTGGTTCCAAGCACTTACACCGCACTAGTGTTGTTGGAAACGTGTACAAGATGGCCTTCTGGCTAACGGCACACCTGGTGCATGACGCCGCGCTGCTGGACCAGATACGGTACGAAGTGCTTCCAGCCGTGCAGGGTAACACCGTCGACGAAAAGCATCTCTCGGAGCGGTGCCCGCAGCTCGACTCGCTCATCAGCGAGACACTGCGTCTGACAGTCGCAAGCTCACTGGCTCGCGTGGTCACGCAAACCTCCGTAGTCGGCGGCAAGACGCTCAAGCCCGGGAACAAGATAATGGTAAGGCTTCTCGAAACATTGCCTAGGTGCATGCAAGTATGCAGGCTAATATCAAATGATGCTGCAGCTCCCCATCAGCCTCCTGCATTATGACCCGGAAGTATGGGGATCCAGCCCTAAAACGCTTGACGCGAACCGCTTTGTTGAGAACGCGAAACTCGCAAAGAGCAATTCGTATCGGCCTTGGGGTGGTGGGCACACCCTGTGCCCTGGGCGCCATCTGGCAAGGAGGTCGCTCAACGCCTTCGTAGCGATCCTCCTCGCGAAATACGACATCCAGCCTGCATCGTCCGATTTCCCGAAAATCGATGCTGCGCGTCCTTCTGCAGGCGTGGTGCCTGTCGTGCTTGGCGACGATGTACGGCTCAGGGTTTCGCCGCGGGAATAGATTGATTAAAATTCAGGAACGGTGCTCTGTACCATAGACGTTGTGCGAATCAATTTCCGGGTATTCTGATTCCTGGGGTGTAGCTGACCTGTTTGCAACTTTTACGCGCGAGCTATCATTTCTTGAACATGAAACGAAATGAGCGAAACCAGGCTCTGATTCCATTTATTATCGAGCCGGCGTTGTGCAACGCATGGGTTATCGCGGCGAGCCGTTGATCGGTAACGGGCGACGTGTGCTTCGCGTGTTGTACGTGCGCCGGGTATGTACCAGACTACGAGCGGAAGGCCAAGTGGTGTAGGATTCGTGCTACGGAGGTCGCCTTAGCGTTTTGTAACCTTCCCTCCTCATCGAAGTCGTGAGTCCTTGTGTCCATTGATGTAAAGGCGCTGTGTCGCTGACTACACTGCTATTCACTACTGTAGGCTGGTATTACCCGTAGCAGATCCACCACGGACGCCCCAACCCAACTTCCCGATTGAGCCGGTGATGACATGAGCACCGCAATCAACTCGGGCCATTGTCCGCCAATCATATCCACCTGGATCAACCATGATACCGTTTGGCGATGTCTTGGAGAGACCAGGCAAACGGTGTGAAGAGATTGTGGACGTCTGAGTCCGGAGTCAGTTCGCATGAGCGGTGGCGGGATGCGAGACGGCGTTCTAGTCGCCGGCCGGTCGGAGGGCCCAGCGTTGGCACATCTGCCACCTTTTTGGCAGTGAGTTGTCCCGATGCCACGGTCGTGCCGCTGACAAGACCAGCAATCGTTGCTGAGATGGGGGTGTCGCGCCCGGAGTGGCTTTCCGGTTCGCTTCGAGTGTGAAATCAGCAGCGAGCTGTTGTCGCCGCAAGGTGCCCAGCCTCCTCCCCAGCACCTTTTTTTCCCTCCCCATCTCCTACCCAGACCCTGAATGCAGCGTGAAAGTGCTCGGCTAGGGAGCTTCACTCTCCATCATCTGATCTTTTCCCAAAAGTCGCGCCGCATGCAGCTGGAGTGATTGCGTTTCGAATACCCATGCGATAACATGGCGGGCTCCGCTGCTGGAGCCGCTGCTGGCGACTTTGAGCAACAGAATACAACAACACCAACGTCCCCCACCAACTCATCGCATCTGCAATCATGGCGTCTCGCAGTGGTCGTCACATCGCTATGTCTCGGCGCCGTGCTGTTCGGCCTGGACATGAACATCATCGGTGTGGCAGTCCCAGTCATCACGACCGAGTTCCACGCGCTGGATGACATCGCATGGTACAGCGCGGCGTACTTGCTCACCATCACTGCCTTCCAGCCGTTTTTCGGAAATGTGTACAAGTACTTTGAAGCGAAATGGGTCTACTTGGTGAGCATCGCGTTGTTCGAAGGTAAGTTTGTTGCTCACCGTTCGGCCATGTGTGCGCCGGGATGGCTTGCTGATCTGCTGGCTAGTCGGCTCGATCATTTGCGCCACGTCGAAATCCTCCGCCATCCTCATTTTTGGGCGCGCATTCCTCGGCTTTGGTGCATCGGGTTTGCTCCAAGGGGCGTTGGGGATCGTATCGTTCATCGTGCCGTTGGAAAAGGTGCCCATGTTTCAGGGCATCGTTGCGGGCTCTGCGGCTATCGCGTCAACGGCTGGTCCAGTCATCGGTGGAGGGTTGACGGATCATGTGAACTGGAGTGAGTGACCCACTACATCCTACGCCTCCCCCACATGTCTCAGGAATGTGTAGAAGTGACTAACCTCTTATGTAGGGTGGTGCTTTTGGATGTAGGTGTCCTTCATTTCGCTCCCGCGTCGACATGATTCGTGGCTAACCACCAACAGCAACGTGCCCATTGGAGGTGCCGTGCTTGCTTGTGTCTTCCTGTTCTGCAACATCGACTATGATATGCAAAAGGAAAACCTCTGTCTCCCTATCAAAGAGAAGGTGAAGCATCTTGACTTGATTGGCACAGTCATCTTCCTGGGATCCATCGTTTCGTTGCTTCTTGTTCTGCAATGGGGCGGTCAGACCATTGAGTGGGACAGTGGAACGTCGATAGGGCTTTTCGTCACCTTCGGCGTGTTAATGATCATCTTCATTGCGCTGCAGTGGAAATTGGGCGAATATGCGACCATCCCTGTTCGTATCATCCGTATCCGTTCCATCTACATGGGAGCACTCGTCCTGTTTACCCTCGGTATCGCCAGTATATCGGTAGGTCAGCATTTCCAAGCACCCGACTCTCTGCTAACATGGACAGCTCGCTTTCTACCTGCCCCTCTATTTCCAAGCAAGTCAAGGAGTCTCAGCAACCCACAGCGGCGCCAACATGTTGGCCTACGTTGCTCCAACCATTGTATCAATTGGCCTGACTGGTGCTGTTGTATCCCGCTTTGGCTACTATGTGCCATACATGATCGTCGGTATCATAATAGCTAGCGTGATGGCTGGATTCATCACCCAATTCAACGCATATACCTCGACCGTTAAATGGGCGGCGCTCGTAGTCGTCCACCGATTGGGCATGGGCATGGCCCAGCAGCTACCCTACACAGCCCTTCAGGCCGTCCTTGAGCCCACCGACACGGCAACTGGTAACGCCATTGCCATCTTCTTCTGGCAGCTCGGCGGCGCAATCGCAGTCTCGATAGGACAGAACCTCCTCCTCAACAAACTCCGGGAGATCATTCCACAGCGCTTGACCGAGGTCACAGTCCAGCAAGTCATCGATGCGGGTGCCGGCGGATTGCACGAGATAGCGCCCAACCCGGTCGTGTTGCAGCAGCTGCGGGTCGCGTATGCGGACTCGTTGAAGGGGACGTATATCCTGGCGCTGGTGGGGACCTGTGTCGCACTGCCATTTGCGGCAGGAATGCAATGGCTGAATATCAAGAGGATCGCAGAAGAGAGGAGAAGAAAGGCAGAGATCGACAAGAGGGAAAGCACGGTGGGCTTGAAAGGTGATGTGGAGTTGATCAGTCGAGAGGCAAGCGGGATGAACAGTCCTGAGCCAGAAATCTGAGCGACGGCATTCGACATGCATGCGTAGAAAGGGGCTTTTTTGAGTATCTTGCATGGACCGGTTAGATAGCGAAACAACTCGCACGCGCACAAAGACGCGTAGTCTTCTCTGTGGGAGCCCAAATACGTCTCGATCCCGTTTCTTTGACTTGAACACCTGGAAAGGTAAACCTCAAGAGTAAGCCATTTGAAGTCTCGGGTGTGAAAGATGAAAGATTACTGCGAGCCTTCGGGATGTTGCTCAGCTCGGAGTTCAGTGTTTGCGGACGAGAGGTGTTAGTCCCAAAGCAGCTTTCACTATACCAGCCCGGGGATCGACAGGCTTTTCCAGACTTACCCAAATGGGCAGGTTTGGTATTTGCCCACTTTTGCACCGATCGTGCTGAGTGTCCCCCAAAACAGAGACACATAAGTTCAATGGGGGTACAATTGCGCCTAGGATACTGGGTGAGAACCTCTGACGTCCCATAGGCACGTGATAGGGCAATTCACTCCCTCAAGGTCCTGGTGCGCCTCCTTTGGTGCGAGAGAAACGCCTCCATTTTGCGTCATACTGGTGAGGTAAAGCTTCTTTCATAGTACTTCAACACGCATGCTTGTGTAGGTGTAAATATGACAACTAGCTTGATCAATCCAATACAGCAGACATCTCTGCTCGGCTTACCCGTACAAGGTTTCGGAGCTCTAACATCCAACCATACAACAAGAAAAGAAACCCTCGCGCATATGCCTGTACACCTAATTTTTCGCCACGGAAACCGAAACCCAAATTCCCCCAGTAGCCAATGCAAAAGTCGTCTGCCACCCCACAGCGCAGTTCTCACGCAAGGTCCGTCGGAGCTAGCTTCGCAACGCCTAGTTTTGTAGAACCGCGCTTCTTCAGACCAGCATTCATGACTACACGCTCTTTGCCCTCCGTATTCTCGTCCGTCGTCCTAACAATATTTTCCTCTCAAATAGTGATACCACGAGTTTCTCTTCCGTCGCAGACCCGGGATGCTGGCATCCTCAGATTTCGTGAAGCAAAGAACCGAGCGTCTATAGTACATTAGCTAATCCTCAACAATTGTTTGGAAGATTTGGAACTTACTGCTCGTTGAGTGAAAATAGGTGTCGCTACAAATACTAGCCCCAAACAATTTCTGCATCGGGAGAGAGGCCCAAATCTAAGCCGTCTCTCGATCCGAGGTTGAGGCTTTTGACGTCAATCCTAGACGGTTCAACAACCTTGCCTCCGGTCACCTTCTCGATATCGGCAATGACCATATCGATAGGAATCATATAAGACTCGCCTTGTTGCTCGTCATTAGCAAATCCTAGACCGACGATGACCGGCTCGTCTGAGTATTTTTCATGCAGCAGAACTAGGCAGCCAGAGTCTCCTTTGGTCCACAGGGGTTTATTGGGATTCTTTTTGTCGATAGTTCGTATCATGATGACATCGTACTCCCGACCTTTGTCCTCCACCTCTACTCTCGTGACCTGGGGAACAATTCTGGATGCTTTGACCCTATGTCGACTACTCTCGGAGACTTTTCCATGTTTGGGACCAGAGCTTCGTCCCCATATCCTTACTTCCCAATCCCCGCAGTCACGGATTACGCAATACTTGGTGGGAATATCGATGCCCTCAGGTGCAGTGAGACTTCTGGCATTGGCCCTCGTAAGCGCCCAGTCCAGTCTCCATTCTGGTTCAATGTCGCTCTGGACAACCCGATCCCCAGAAGCAGCGTACACCTGACCCACTTGTAGTTGGAAATTTTCGATGACCTTTCGGTGGCGTAAAGCCTCGTAGAAATCACCCCAGGCTTTCCGGACTTCATTGAGCGGTAGGTTTTTGGCGTGAGAATCTTGAAGATTATTCCTGAGAGTTCGCAAGCGATCAATATTTTTCGATCGCTCCGTAGCGTAATCCCGAAGTGACGGGCTAACACAGAGACCACCGTACGATTTCGACGGATAGGATCCATCTTCGCTTGGTCCTTCAAATGCATATCGTAAGACATGAAAGTTGCTGATTCCTAAAACGAGTTCAGGGTCCTCAGGATGGTTGAGAATGATTCGTCCCCCAAGAGTTCCGCTCCCGCGTAAAGGCGATCTAACAAGCTCCAGGAACTTTGGATAGTTCTCTGAATCCAACCAACTAAGACCTTGGACATCCCCAACTGCCAAGTCTTCGCAAGAAGCTCCCATTGTGACCTCAGATGGTCTCTTGAAAGCTTGCTCCAGTACGGACTGGTCGCAAGTATTTGTTCCTTGAAATAAGCTTTCCTCAAGGACATTGTCGTACATCTTCAACGCCTTCTTGACACTGTCAGGCTTCGATATATCAATGCAATGGTCGAGCCACTTTGGGGAAACTAGAATGAGTTGTAGTTCTGTCGTGTCCCAATTTGGAAGATGAAGGATCTGATAGAGCGATTCGCTCCAACCTGCGTCGTTCGCGTCTGTGGCCATAATAGTCACCGTTGGGGTAGCTTTCGAAGTCCAAGGCCAGACGCGAAGTTGCAAAACAATTTCCGAGACATCATGGTTTTTGATAATATCCAGAATTCTTGGTTCGAAAGTCTTCCAGACATTGGTGGTCTTGTCATCGCAATCTGAAGATATGAAGAACTCATTCCTGGATGCGTGCGGCGCGATGATCTCGATGGCCATGAATGAATTATCTGGCAAAATAATGTTGCGGATCTCCTTCACGGCTTGTATCCAATGCTGCTTTGCATCTTCAGTGTAGTCCGAAACTATGAAAAGAGTGCGGACGGGTCCAGGAATCGATAGGCTTTCCCGATCGGTCAAGCTAATCTCTCCTTGGATATTTTTGCTGTTTAGGATCTTGTTGATTTCGTCCTCGTGGGGGATTGCTTCATCAGTGAGCCTAGTCACTTTAGCGGGAAGAACAGGGAGTCTTGAGCTGCCGACTCGGTATGGAAGAGTTGTTTCGATATTGGTATCCATTGCTGAATCTGACTGCGCTATAGGGGATCTGGGGAGAGTCTCACAATTATACTTCTATTGGATGTGGAGCACAAGAACAATCAAGACACTTTTTATTTTTCTTCCTAAAGGTTATGTTTGCATTTCAAGATTTGGTGGGATTCTGGTTCACAATGGAAAAATATGGAAACCATAGATATGATTGTATACAAATAAAAGAGGACCGAATGCCAAGTTTCTTCTTGTTTGAGCCGCTGCCGTGCATTGTGTGAGTGACCCGTTTGGCAGTGAATGAAGATACACTGCACAATCTTCGGTAGCCGATGTTTGTTCAAGAGTCTTCTAGCATCACTCAAGACGATATGGCGAGTTTCCATATGAACCTGCTGTCAACACTATACTTTCCCTGGCATTCTGTGTAAGACTCGGTTGCATTATATAAGATAATTTGAAATTACGTAGCAATTTAGATAGACATCAATTCTACATTTTAACTTATTGACTGAGATATTTCCCAAGATACACACTCTCGCTTCTAGATCGCTTTAGAGGGCACTATAACCTTCCCCCCAGTTACTCGCTCGATATCGTGCACAATCGCATCCATGGGCATGATGTACGAATTAAGAGTGGTAGCGCTGCCAGAAAAGGCAAGACCCACAATTTCCCCCTGAGTTTCTAGACCTTCATTTAGTAAAATCAAACTCCCTGAGTCCCCGGGCTGAATGAAAGCCGATGTCCCATCATCCTCTGAAACAACGCAAAGAAGGAGTACAGGATCGCCGACCTGGCCCTGTGATCCCATGTGAGCTGCAACCGTAGGTGCGGCACTAACAGTTCCATGTGTGAGCCCTGAAGTTCTTCCGAACTTTTTAACCTTAAAGGCTGTATTGGCTTGATAAGGGCGATAGCTTGTGATCTGGTAGCGCTCATGATATGTCCCAGGTACACGAGTGGGATTAGTCTGGATGCCACGAGGTTCAACTCGAGTAAGGGCCCAGTCTAACGCCCAATGTGTTTTGCAGTGGCTTGGGCGTGTACCATTGCCTGAGCCAGCATACAGGTTGCCCACATGGATGTCAAGCGTTGGTTTGAATGCTATTTTATCGGGATAAAAATAGCCGGACTCGTTGCTATGTGAATCGACAAAGTAGTCTTCTAGGGAGGGTATAACGCAGAATCCATGGTAGGGCTGTCCTGGACGGGGTGGATATGTGTCCCCGCTTGGTGCCGGCCGGAACGCCTCGCGCAGTACACTAAAGCTGCTGATGCCTAATTGGACTTGAGAATCCGGCTCGTCGGGGTGTTCAAGCGTGATCCCGCCCCCTAAAGTTCCGCTTCCAGACTTCTGAACTATTTTGTACGCTTCCAAGCCTTTTGCAGTGTCTTTGCAGGCGAGCAACTCTGGGTCAGTCACGACTCCACATGAAGCGCCGACTTGGATATCACGCGTGTATTTGAACAAAACCTTCCGCATTTCACGTGCAACTCGGGAGACCTCTGGCTGGGAATTTTCCGTGGGGTGTCTGTAGGGGTGATCGTCATCATACTCGTAGTCGTATGCGAATAAGTTTAGATCCCATACAACATTTGCCTCGGAGAGGTATTTACCAATTTGTTCTAGAATTGCATCCCAAGCTGGATCGTTCGGGTCTCGGGCTGTAATAACTACAGTTGGAATGGGTTCCGACTTCCATGCGTACTTCCGGTAGAGTATGTCGAGTGTAGTAAATCGCTGGCTCTTAACTAGATTGTAAAGACCTAGCCTGAGGCATTCCCACATCTCAATGATGTTAGTATCTTCACTAAGAATTGGCTTGAAGCCGAAAATATTTCGGTTGATACTATATGCGATGATCTCAACGACCCAAGGTGACTTGATATCGTGGAGATGAACAAGGAGAAAGATATCACGCGCAGCGCGATGCCAACGATCTTGAACATCATCATCGTAATCTGCAAGAATGAGAATGGTATACATTGCTGGTGCGTCGAGGGATATGCTTTGTCGAGTGGTTAGGCAGCAATAATATCTTTTAACCCCATGACGTTCCAATTGAGCTTCGATGGCTGGCCACAACAAGTAGGGAAGTTTGGGAAAGGAGGTAAAGCAGGTTAGTACTGGAAGCGCAGGTAGTTTCTGGCTACCAACTCGATATGGGAGATCCATTTTGGCAAGGTATAGTTGTGAGAAGTGCTGCGGAGTAAAAATTCAGGAACATTCATGCACTTTATACGTCTCTAGAACGGCTGAATTGCCACTCTTCACTTATTGTAACTCAAATACTGTAGTATCTCTTTGTCGACGATTATCTTGGCTCATGATTCTTTGTCTGGGCGACGTGTAATGATCAGAGGCTTCCTTTCGTTATGTGCCGGAAGAGTCTCTTCATGGACCACGATGTCTTCCTTCTTGACAGGCTTAGCGCCGGTCTTGCAGACTAGGGGTTGAATCCGGGGAGCCGATAGACAACAAAGAAATACCTCGCCGAGGTTTCCAAAGAGACTGCGAGGTGGAACAGCAAACGCAGAGCCGAGCCATTCAAGTCCCTCTTTGGCATCTTGGCTTGGATGTACCGCCGCCTTGTTGCAACCCTCCTTTGACCAGCCCAACCCCTATTATGTGTACGAAGAGTGCAGGGTTTCAGCGCCAAGTCGAGTGTCGACCTTCAGGGAGGCCTCGGCTCCACTGAGCTGGCCAACGCTTGGCGCCTCTAGCACCGATCCTACTACACCCGAGGCTGGCAGGCAGAATTCAGAAATCCTCCACTCAGCTGAAGCAGAAGCGTACCATATACTCTCCCCAAACTTAAGGTCTTTTAATACTCCTCCGACAGCCGAGACTGCAAGGCTCTACGTTGACGGTGGGTGGTGGCTCCAGAACGTGTACGCACCCCTTCCTGTTTCCTTCCAAGGCTTCTGACCAGCTCGTCAAGTATAGCCCGGCCTACTTCTGCCTCCGCCGCCGACTTGACACACACCTTACTATAATCAACGAGCGTTTCCAGCCTCGAAAGATTTGCATACTTCTCTCCGAGGAGTTGAGCAATTTGAGACTGCTCTCCACAAGCCCCGAGCCGCTGACAGCCAGGGGGCTACGATACTGCCTTGATCCCGACTTCTTTATTCTGCTGCTTTTGGCTGTCCATTTCTTTATTCGGGAGCAGGTGGTATAGTACCCAAGCAGATCGCCGCCTTGTGGGGACCTTCGGTGGGACAACGCAACGGACAACTGGCCATTTTTGTATGCCCACAGTACGAAGATGACCACGTTTCATTTTATCTCAGAAAGATAAGGGCATGGATTTCCAAAGCCCACAACGGACCTTGAAGCAGTCTCTGAATACCGTAAAGCAGCTGATAAATTCCACCCGGGCCCTGTCCAAAGGAGGCTCCTCTGACGACTGTTTGCGTCTCGTCGAAAAGCTGGAGCGGGCTTTCTTATGTGCCAGATTGGCTGTAGCCTGGGTTCGGTGGGTGCGGTGGCGACGTTGGTGGGCGTGGATTGCCTTCTGGCATTGACTCGTCAACCTTAATACAGCCGTGCTCCAAAGATCGCTGAGATTCCATCGTAGATAAGATCGGTGTCTGTTTTATGGGGGAAAGCGCCGTTGACTCCGCATCAAATTCATCCTCATCGACGTGATGATTGGGTTCGTATCTATCCCAATGGGAGTGCGTCGATGACTCCGTACCGGCGTCACTGTCATCGTCAGATTGTACTATACAGCCCCCATTCTGCTGCACCACGAATGCCACCTTTGCCAATCTAACGTGCCTGGGGTTGAACCTTCTACGCTGTGCCAAATTTACGCTCAATAGAATATTCTAAGCTATCACAGAGCTCTTAGGCTTCGATTTAAAATTCAAACTACTATCCCTCACCACGTAGCGAGAACGACCCCGTGGCGAGAAAGTCAATAGGTACTTAGACTTTACAGTCGTAAAATTCCTCCCTACATCTACTTATTTACATGTTGCTGCTTTGTTTATATATTCTAGGTTTTTCCTAATCATCAGATTCCCGCTGCCTAGAAAAATACGATTCTAGTCGTCGCCATCGCGGCCTCGACGACAAGGGCCTTGTTTTGCACAAGGATAGGCCACCTCTATCGCATCGCCAGCGCTAAGCTTTCGCCATCCCCAAACTTCATCATATACAGTATCCAATCACCAGAGTCCTAGGATCACGCTGATGGGTTATCCTCAGCCCTATGGCGGCTAAAGGAAGATGATTCATGCAACGTCGCCACGCTGATCGGTACCTCCCAACTTAAGCGAGATAGCCCTAGTCAAGTTAAGCGACATCTCCACGTACACGTAATCATTACAGTGTAACAATAAGCCAAGCTTGTGGGTAAACACGTGGCGCTACTCACCACCTAGACAGGAAGACTCGAACCGCGGGTCACGGTTCGCCTAGAGAAGCCTTGAGGAACGGTTTCGATGAGGAATCGAATAACCTTCAGATGCTTGTATTTGCATACAGGCTGGTGGCCGGTGGCTGGGTAGTCTAGCACTAACGTCTAGGGGCAGGTCCAAGCCAGCACGGCCCTTTTAGCTTGTAACAGCTGTAGGGATCATGTATTCAAAATTAACTATACGAGAACAAAATCTTCAAAAGGCGCGTTTGGTTCTCGCGATTGTTGAGCGCTCCATGTTCGCGAGATGTGTTGCACTAGCGGGTGTGCTTTGCCACCTTGAATATAGCATTCTCCAATAAACCGAAATTTTCCAGCTTCCGGACGAACTAGAAAGGGAACAACGCCTCCAACAAAGGCACAGACGATATCTCCAGTGTGTGCCTCCAGCGGGGCCAATCCGAGGTAATCACCAGTAGCCACATAAAGTTTCCGGTTTTTGCATCGTGCCCAGATTGACTTCTGGTAAGACGAGTTGTGACAAGAATGGTCAAATGCTGCAACGTTGTCTGTCATGTCTTCAATCTCAGAAAAATCGAAGTCAGCATCCATAGATATGGTGCAGATGTATAGGGATTCTCGGATGCTCTTCTTCAGCTTTCCAGCATCAGACGGAAGGGATTCCAAAGCGATCTGTCGCCATTGTTCAAATACAATGTGTTGCCAGTCTGATTTTGAGTAATCGGTAGTAATGCAACTATCACCGAGACGTGTGATAGAAGCCAGTCTAACTCCTCTAACTTGTAGCGATGGAGCTAGTCCATTGTTATCGTGGGAGCTGATTGATATTCCTTGATATTCTGGTAAATCTTCGAACTTCGAGAATTGAGCAAACGAAGGAAGACGAATAATTTTGGCATCTCGACAAAGCTTGCTGGAGCTATCCGGGCTAGACTCCAGATGGAAACCAAGTACAGTTTGTTGAAAGGGCAATGTCCAGTCAGGAACCCAGGAAGGGAGATCGTCAATCGATGATATGCCTTGAACGGCAGAGAGAATTGTGAGACCGATGGTTTTGACAAGTAGCGAGGCGGTGGCGACATAAACTTGAGTGACTGACTTGGTATAGTCGACATGTATGAGATCAGCCATTCCTTGGGGTAGTAATCCAAGCAGCGCGTACACTTTGTCTCGTGGATCCGTGGCACCGCAGTAACGAGATTCACAAAGTCTTTGGAAAAGAATTGTTGCAGGGTCCATTTGCTCATCACCCCACACGCGTGTAAGTGAAAGAAATTGGTTGAGGACAGTATTTCCACTATGCCAATATCGATATGCACTTTCAAACTCTCGCCATGACACTGTGCATTGACCGCAAATCACTTTTGCGTGCCTTGCAGCTTTGATTTCCTGGAGGACCCAGACGCGGGTAAACCATGGATGATCGAGCAATTTTCCAATGTTTGGTCGGTCAGCCAGATAGTAACCAAAGGAAGCCCTTGAGTCAAATCGAAGTGAGCCGTCTAAGTCCCAGAGGCAGGATTCCTCTTCCGAATTGTCACCTAAATAAATGGCGACACCATAGGCGTAGGAGTAGATATATCGCATCATTTGAACTTGAGAACCACGCTCCATCTCGTCCATTTGATTGATACAAACTGAGTCAATCCAGACAAAACCTCTTCCCGCCCCGTCTTTTCCAAGCGCTTTAAGTGCTCGGTAGCAATGCTTTGTGACGGATATCGTCCCAGTCTTGTTCTGATCATCGAAACACATTAGGTCGATTCGATCATGGGGATCGCCCCATGTGTAAGATACTGCTTCGTAATAGGCTGCCCAAGTTGAACGAAATCGCACCATTTCTAGCAGAGGAAGCTTGCCTTCCCTGCACAGCGAGCTCAATTCCTTGAACCTTTTTTCTCTCTCGGCGTTGTAAGGCCATGGGATCCTGCGATGATAAATCTGGCAACTGACCGCCGAACAGTCTTCGCTCAAATGGATTCCAAGTAGTCTGATCTCGCCTGGCTGTTTCAGTTGGCGATATCTATACATGATACCTTTTCAGTTTTTCGTCGTTTAAACTCGGAAATTCTGCTCAGAGTTAAAGAAGGGATTAATAGGCTATTTTGCCTGTATTCACATACTGTATAATAGCAGAGGTCTTGGACTGAATACGCGGCAGGATCGTCAAGAGCGTTACAGATTCAGTGAAGTCACGTGATCTGGGGATTCAGATTCCTTAGAAGGGCATTAGAAGACCTTTCTTTCCTCCAGGCATGCGAAAGAACTCGGTGGACGGTTAAGGAACCCAGAAAACCCAGTCTAGGGAATACGGGGTAAGGAGGCGGAGGACTGTAGCTAGCGAAGACGGATATCAGAGCGAGAGTGAAGAGAGAAACAAGCGCCATGAAGAAAGGCTTGTGAGAGTGCTGCCTGATGAGGAGTTCGCTACGACGCAGATGACATAATAGCGTCTAGTGGTCCGATACCAGGATAGATTACACTAATACTAATTGAGCAGCGCTAAAACTACCCCAACGGCCGGAGGATGCTAAGACCCCTCCGTGTCGATCGGCGAAACTCTTGGAATCCACCATTACTTACTCAAATCACTCTAAACCTCAGGAGCCTCTACTTCTTTGGTAGATCTATTATTGTCAGATTAGCAGGCCTCCTGGACCTGGACTGACGATCAGACTGATGATCAGTCGGAGGCCGATATAGGTGACAGTAGATAGTTGACCGAATGCCTATCAGATAGCTAGGTGAGGTGGCTGAAACGGCTGACTAAACAGAGGGCTAAGCCGAATACCCATCAGCTGCAGGCGGCACACAGAGCTACAGATAAGACACACATCTTCTACCTCAGACATATGCAACTTCATCAAGTGAACAGAACACCCATCAAATCTGACAAGTAGAGAGTACTATAGTATACTATAAAATTAGGTACCCGCGTTCTAAACACGACGCTAATAACAAGGCTAGTAATTTTATAATAGTAGTAGATAGAAGGTTAAGGAAGATTAGTAGTATCTAGCGCAGGTATTACTATATAGAGAACTTAATGTAGGAAGATGTTATTTTAGTTTGAAGTTGAGGTACCTGTGACTTTTCTCGCTACGGCGTGGTTCTGTTGAGAATAGGAAGAAGAAGTGATGATTATTCTGTCTACAAGCTGGAGACCTATATATACAGATTGATAGGTAGGAGAGTGTTTTAGGAACGGCTCATCACTGTTTGTAATAAGCTGTGATATCGCATTACCGTTTGTAATTAGTCGTCACATCACGTGACCTGACATCCGACTGGGTGTGTGTATCATAAACTAACACTCCCCCCGACGCTCACACCTCACGGATGTTATCCTAGCAGGCCCAAACGAGTAACCAGGCCTTCGTAACTTTCTCTTAGCAATGGCTTAGTAAGAATATCCGCCAAATTATCCTTTGTGTTAACACGCTTTATGTTAATTATGCCCTTTTCTACCTTTTCTCAAATAAAGTGGTGCTTAACATCAATATACTTAGATTTAGAATGAAACTCCGGATTATATATAAGTCTTAAAGCTAAGTTACAGTCGATATAGATCGGAACAGACTTAATATAGAGGCCTAGAATACGCAAATCGTTAATAAAATTTCAAATCCAAACGGCTTCTTTTGCAGCTTCAGCTCCGGCTATATATTCTGCGTTCAGTGTAGATATAGCCACCATTCGTTATCTTTAAGAGTTCTAAGAGATAGGACTTCCTACAAGAGTAAAGACCCATCCTATTATAAATTAGCGTGAGTCTTCACATCCTGCAAAGTCGCTGTCCACGAAGCCTTTTAAGTCGAAGCTATGTTTGCCTAAGTATATAATACGCTTGCGTCGGTCATTATTCAGATAGGCGAAGATTCAATTAACCGCATCCATATAGGACTAGTTAGGATTCGAGGCATATCTAGCGACATATCTAGTTACGAAAGAGATATCTGGCCAAGTGTAGTTTACTGCGAAATTAAGCGATCCCACTTTTAATTAATATTCGTGACGCAATGCGGGGTCTGCAGCGTAATTATCCTGCTTTATCAACTTACCAGTCATAGGTGTGTGAACGGGTGTAATATTCTCAAAGCCGTATTTGGCCAGGATCTGGTCGATATACTGTTTCTGGTAGATGTGTACCTCTCCAGGTTGTTACTCAACGTGTATGCCCAAATACCAAGAGCATTCGCCTTCATCAGTAATTTAAAAAGTTTCGCTAAGCTGCACTTTAAATTTAAGGATTGCCTGTAAATCATTGCCAAATATAGTCATATCGTCAACGTATAGTTAGAGTATAAGCCTAGTACTGTCGTCGATGAATACGCACGGATTATATGCAGATATGCGCCATCCCCAGTTTTGCATAGTTTCTTTAAACTTTCGATACTATTCTCGAGGGGATTATTTCAAACCGTAGATTGCTCAGAGCACTAGGAAACACTATCCTCGTGGCAAGTCGAGACTCTTAGGTGGTCGTATGTAGACAGGCTTTGGCAGAGTACTATTAAGGAAAGCT
Organism: Pseudomonodictys pantanalensis; assembly: GCA_019022785.1. Taxonomy (NCBI): domain Eukaryota; kingdom Fungi; phylum Ascomycota; class Dothideomycetes; order Pleosporales; family Parabambusicolaceae; genus Pseudomonodictys; species Pseudomonodictys pantanalensis. Next base: position 22,008 of record JAFHBV010000082.1, on the reverse strand, counting down.
GTCTTAACATCTGCTTAATATATCAGCCAGCCAAGAATCGCCGCAATAGCAAATAGGATGCAATAGGATGCAGGCTTAACTACAGCTGCAAACGTTTCCTTATAGTCAATACCTTCTTCCTGTTAGAAGCCGCGGGCGACAAGGCGTGCTTTATGTCTGTTAACTTAGCCATCAGGGCCGTATTTTCGCTTAAAGACAAGCTTTGATGTGATCGGTTTTGTCGCTTTTAGGATCGGCACGATATCCCATGTGTGTTTCTCTTCTAGGCTAGTTTTTTCCTCTTCGATAGCCTGTTGCTAAAGTTCTGCTTCGTCTAACTTTATGGCTTCAGCGAATATGCTAGGATCTAGAAGCCGTATGCTGCTGCTAGCTGCCATAGCAGTTTTTGAAATCTTATCGCTCGTCTTACGTCTTTTATTAGTTTCAGCGGTGGCATTTTTCGTAGTTAACCTACCTCTCGCCAGTGCCTTAGTAATTATTTCGTCATAGTTGTCTTTTAGAACGACGCGTCCCTCTGCATCTATAGTATAGGGCTCTACCATGTAGCGTTCTAAGAGACCGCCTTTTCGTCGCCAATTACAACCCAAGATATGAGTATCTGGGTTACGGTAGTCCTTGACACATTAGTAATAGGGTTGACTTCCGGAACAATTAAGACGTTTGTTTATGCATCTAAGGCATTCATCGTCGCTTGAGTCGCTGTTGTTAAGCATTTCGAGCTTCTGATTTGCCAGTATAAGAGCACTGTCGATCTTATAAGCTCTAACGAGTAGGCCGTCTTAGTCTCTGTAAGAGCAGTTCTCTTTTAACCTAATACAGGTGCTACAGGGGCGTTCCTTGTTGCAGAATCTTCCAGTTTGAGTGCAATGTTTACATTTTGTAAGGCCTTTCTTCTCTTTTGCCTGTAATACGTTCATGTAAGATGTCGCCGTAGATAATGTAACACAGTTGTTGCAGGGGAATTTTCCGTTGTATGCCCGATTTTGTATTACGCACTAATAGCATTTCTAGTTGTAGGGAACGGCATGCTCCCCTCTAGCGCGCGTATTTGTTTTATCTGGGGCAGTAGCTCTACTGAGATTAAAGTGGTAGTGATGTAAGGCTTAGCTGACAAAGTTATGCTTACAGAGATTGTAAGGTGTCCCTTTAGAGCCATTGCGAATGTATATACGGCCTCTCTCATAGCAGCGTCTACAGGGCGGGTTCTGTTCAGTACGTTAGGTATTCTGTATCTAGCGGCGTTGATTACGATCTCTCGGATAGATAAGCGACTGGGCGTTTTTAGTTTGGTCGATACACTGGGTACGGCTCTGTTTACATTACGTACATAGCGCGCTGACAGAATTGCGATCGCATCTTATAAGCTGAAGAAAGCAGAGGTTACATTTAGAGTTGTCTGGCATATAACGATAATTTTTTCTTATTCCTGGGATGATTAGCTACTTCTAGCCTTCGTCTGGTGACTGTTCTATTTTAGACAGCTTAGAGGAGTTGGTCGCGTCGCCGCTCTGGTTTTCTCGTGTGCCTTATTTATCTTTTTTGCGCTTGAGGGTTGCACTAGCAAAGTACTTGGAGGTGACTTTATATCTTGAGTTAGTAGGTAAGTCGCTGATGTTTTTGTCTGATGTGTCTGGGTAATTTTCTGAATGCGTATCTGAGAAGGATGGTTCGGAGCTTTGTAGGTGTGGTACGGTCTGTGTTGTTGTGTTGTTGTCTATTCAAGGTATACCCTCAGAGTCTCCGTCATAGTTATCATCGGAGTGCGCCTAATTATCTACTTCTGAGGGTACCACCTTGGGGATCGGATTAACATCGCGCAGTGACGGGCCGTTCTGAGGGTTATTGAGGCCTTGGCCGTCTTCGACTTTAGTGGCGCCTATCCTCCGTACTGTATGTTTTTCTAGGTTATAGATGCGATAAACGGACTTATTTTCACAGCCGACAAAATATCCCAGCTAACTCTAAGCGTGGTACAGTTTAGTTATATCTGCTGGCGTTCTCTTTTCCACCGGAAAAGCAGAGTATATACGACTACCTTATATACGTTCGCGATTAAGGGATGGTTGCTGATTGTATAAGACCTCCTAAGGTGTCTTCTTATCCTTTTTTAAAAGGGCTTAGGTGGTCGCACGATTCTTATGCTAAATCAAGTGTATAAAGGCTTCTGGCTAGAGGTTCGCAGGTATACTGGATTCTCAAAGTAATTCGTCGCTCTTCTCGCTAATAATCTTACTAATCTGTCCGGACAGCGTAGTTTCTTGTACTATAGAAGCTGCTTTCTCTCTAATCGTCCTTATGTTACGCTCCGCTACTCTGTTTATGTGATGTGCGTAGGGTGCTGTAGCCTTAAGGCCGATGTAGTATTTTTTATACTAAGTACTGACCGGGCCTCCGGAGAATTCATTATTACAGTAGTATTGACGGATGACTACTTTGTGTTCCTTCTTAATACGTCTGTGTAACCGGCGGAAGGCTTCTGAAACGTCGCTCTTCGCTCTCAGGCGTTTATACCAGGTAAAACGGGAACTGTCGTCTGTTATGAGTAAGAAAAACTTGGTGCTATCGTAACCCTCGACGGGGTAGGGACCCTAAAGGTCGATATAGATAAGATCGCCGACTTCTTTAAACTGGCGATTCGCCGGGTTACGCGGGATTCTAACAAGGGCTCGTGTTGTGGCGCAGACGGGGCAGACTGCTTTTAATTTATCTTTAATCTATCGTTCAGTAATATTTATGCCAGTGCTGACCTTCTTGAGGTTTAGCATGCCTTAGAAGCTGAGATGACCTAGACGGCAATGTATATGCTAGACCAGATCGTCGAAATTGATAGCTGCAGCGACAATTTCGCCAGACTTAAAAGGGTTATCTAGTTTAGGTATTAGTTTAATATGTAGATAAAATAGACTATTAGAGAGAGTAGCATGGCCGATATCGTATTTTTCGCGTATAGATAGGATTATGCTGTAGTTGTCCTAGTGACCAGATACTCCCACTTTTTAAGCGAGTAGTCCTAAGGACAGGAGGTTGCACCGCTCTCTTGGGGCAAAAGTAACGTTAGAGAGACGTAGCTTAATGGGTTGTTGTTAAGTATTTAAGAGTAGAACTTCTACTGTACCGCCCCCCTGAACTTAAAGAGTAGTTAAGTTGTCGGCGGTATTAATATTCGCATTGAGAGTATAGAAGCTTGTAAACCATTTAACGTTATTTATAATATGTATGTTTGCGGCAGAATCCGCCAGCCAGATATCGGAAGCTTAAATTAGATCTACTATAAAAGCGTTCATCATTTTACTTAGAACGGTTAATCTAGGCTGCTTTATATGACTATATCTGGGGGGGTAGTCTCCCCCCGCTCCTCGCACCTTATCACCGGTCCCTTTATGCATCTGGGATAGTAGATTAGTGATTGCGTGAGATTGGAGGGAGGGGGGAGGATGTGTACCTAGAGCCCTTATGGTTCCGAGTTTAGCGTTGAAATCGTTAACGTCGGCAGCGGCGAAGGCGACCATCTCGCTTTATTTATTGCTATTGACGGAATTTATTATTTTATTGTTGTTTTTGTCGTCATTCTTCAGTTGCACTCTGTCCTTAAGAGCGCGAGGCATCTTTTTAGGGTAGAGCTTCCAGTAGCTATCTCCTATGTAGCCGTTATTGCCGCAGGCCTTATACCTAAGATGGCTTTTATCGTCGCTTTTAGCATTGCGTGAAGGACTGTAGGTTATAATGCCGTTAAATAGCCTCGTTTTCGCCTTATCTTTAGGCCTATCTTGTTTTTTCTTCTCTTCCTCGCGACGTTACTTAATCAGCGCTTCGTTATACAGTCGGTCCTCAAGGAGATCGATGCTTAGAGTGGTATCTAGATTCGTATTAAGCTATATAGCACGAATTGTATCCTACTTTTCCTTAAAGGAGGCCTACTTTTTATTATCGAGTCCATCTAGAAGAGCGGTAGCATACAATCCGTTAGTTAGCTTATAGTCAACTCTGGTAAGGTCGCTCTTAAAACGACGAAGTTTGTTAAGGTATTCTGTTACATCTTCGCAGTCATCGATTATCAGCTTCCTCATTTCAGAGAGGAGATCGTCTCGAGCACGCTTATTGCTAACACGATATCAGCTAACGATGAGATCGTAGGCTTCTTTAACATTCTTAGCGTTCTCGATCTCGATACGAATGCTATTATTAACCTAGGCATTGAGAAGTTTGTTGGTAGCCCAGAGACTGTCCTTATTAGACTTCCAGTTATTATAGTTAATCGTGTAGCGAAGTGTGTTGGCGTAGAAACTCTTAAGTAATTTATAGGTAGAGGCAATAGTAACGGATTCTTTTTCGTCGTCATTATCAATGTAGTATTCTTTCTTAGGTTTCTCTAGGATCTCTTTATCGCCGGTAAATAAATCCAGGATTTCGTAAGCTTTAGCTTCGCGTTCGAATTCGCGTTTCTAAGTAATGAAGTTAACTTTGCCGCGCAGGCGGTGTTCTAGGCTAACTTCCAGCTTAACGTCAGCTATAATACGGGATCTAATTAGTCTGGGTCTGGGACTAGTTACCTAGTCAGGTCTGGGTGCTGTTGACTACTTCTAATGTCCAATTCTTATAATAAAGAGAGGCTCATAACCTGTTAAGAATAGGAAGAAGAAGTGATGATTATTCTGTCTACAAGCTGGAGACCTATATATATAGATTGATAGGTAGGAGAGTGTTTTAGGAACGGCTCATCACTGTTTGTGATGAGCTGTGATATCGCATCACCGTTTGTGATTAGTCGTCACATCACGTGACCTGACATCCGACTGGGTGTGTGTGTCATAAACCAACAGGTTCTCGCTACGCAGTGGGGGATGTTATTGTGTGTGCTTTCTTGAATCATCTCGCATTGACTTGATCTTGAGCCTCGCACCAATCCCTCGTGCTTGAGACTTGTGCATTATGCTTACACGTATCCATATGTTGAGAGATTGAGTTAGACGAAGCCATTCCCCCTGTACACGAGCAAGTCCCGAACAAAGGCATTCCCTACATTTACCGTCAGTAAGACCCTATCCCCACATTGTAGAGTTGTACGATGACGATGTACACACTCCACAACACCAACGTGCACGAACTCCTCCACCCTTGATTCCCCAATCATCCAAGTATAAAACCATCCCCTTCCGCCACCCAACAATCTCCTCATCACACACTCACACACTCATATCCACACTCTCAACTTACTACCACCCAGTACGTTACCACGACACATATAAACACACCATCTAACCAATTTCCGCATACAACCACCACCCAAACCTCAAATCAGCTCCATCCAAAATGGCTATCTTCCAGACTATCACCGCAATCGTCAACATGGGCCGTGACGGTTACGACACTACCGGCCGCCTCAAGCCCGACGACAACAAGAAGCAGCGCATCACTGCGACTGACGTCGATGTAGTCGACATGGGCCGTGATGGCTACGATACCACTGGTCGTCCTAAGCCCGATGATGCTAAGAAGTAAGTACCCTCACTTACATGGTGTGTACTAGGAGACGGGTTTGCGGTAGTGGTGACCGATGTCTGGGCTCTGAGTCTATGATGAGGGGCTTGGGTTGAGGTTCTCTTACCAAATTCAGGAAGGGGTGGGTTTGGTTGATCTGCGACGCTGGGCCTCTTAGTTTGGATAGCATACTGGGGTCCTCGATAGGCTTTAACCGGTGAGTTCAAATCAATACAAGTCTCTGCGAATATATCGTTTCTATTTGCCTGCTGTAATTTTTCGTGTAACTTAACTCGTGGTCCTCATGCTCTTCGTGAATTCGTGAATAGCTGAATGGAGAACGTCGCAGAAAAACCCAGCGAATGCCACCGTCTTATCCCCATTGGAATCTATCTTCATCGACCCTTGTGCTTTCGTCCCAGCACTTCTCGACCCAGCCAACGCCAACGATCCTAGCTAGTCCGGTGACCCTCATTCCTCTCGCTGCGGTCTGCCCATCCGGCACGACGATGTGGGTGACACCCTGCTCATCCTCATCATCCACCACGCTTCCGCCCCCGAATCGAACACGGTTCTTTGCAAGCTCAGCCCGCAGCAGCCAAGTCTCTCCCGCACTGCCCACAAAGGCGATTTTGACGTGACTGAATATGTGACTCTTCAAATTCCCCATCGAGTGGCCGTGATTGTCCAGCTGCTCCAACAACGCCTGACCATCAAAGTCATGATCAAACTTCTTCGGCATGTTCTTGAGAAGCTGTCGCATCTCCTCGGCATCCACAATGTCGCGTTCATATGCATCACCGTTTTCGTCGACGTTCGCTTCGAATCCATCGAGATCGCCGTCGCGTAGGTAGAATATGTGCCTATTCGGTTCGTACGGTAGCAAGTAGGGCAGGGCACCCGTGTCAACCTCGTGCTGGCGGATGCAGTCGTGAATCCAGATTGGCTTCACAATGTTGTGCGCCTCTCGCTTCTCCAAGCCCGAGACTTTGACGAGCCGCTTGTCCGCGATGACGACGAGCGCGTCATCCGCGGTATCACGCTGCACAATTCGTCCGCCGTTGGCCTTGATCAGGGCCTCGAGTTCGCCTTTCGACATCTTAGGACGCACTTGGTCCGTCATGACGTAGAAACTCAGCCCATCGAAGAGTTGCGACTGTGGACCCGCATACGGTGCCTTCACATCCTCACTCTCAGCAAGCGTGAGCGGCTTTTTCGTCGTCCGTGCCTTCTTCCTGCGACTTTGCTCGATCTTGAACTCCTTCTCTTTCTCATCATGCTCTCGCTCCGCCGTGTCCTTCAACTCCATAAACTCAGATATGCTAAGGGCTTGGTCCCATCTCTTGTCAGTGCGCAGTCGCTTGAAGCGCGGGAAGCGGAGCGTGGTGTTCATGCGGAACTTGTCACTTGTCTCGACGCTCGCAGCTTTGCATTCTACCACGACGGACTCGTGTGGGTAGATCCATTGATCTGGACGCTCGTGTTGGCGGTTCTCTGTGTGGCCACCTAGTTCGATGATGGGTGGTGGGTGACGCGAGTCCCAGTCCTTCCATTTGCCCTCTGTGCGACCCCGTATAGCGGCATAATCTTCTCTACTCAGGCCTCCACCGACTTTGAAGAAGGAGAAGCATTTCCCATAGTCTGGATCACCCTCCTGGGCATGTTTGTTGACGAGCAGACCGCACAAAAAGGATGAGTGCGCGCCACCGCGGTGGCCTGAGCCAAAGTACCCTCCCACCACGACACAGTCGAGTGATTCACCGAATTCAGCCATGTATTCAGGTTTCACCTTTACCCAATCGTCGTTGCGGTCGTTGAGGCGGTACACTGAGCGTGGATTTTTGAGGACGAGACCCTCGGAAGCATTAGCCACGACTTTGCGCAACTCTGGTTCGATCTCGGTAGGAGAGTACGCCTCGATGTAGGGATGGATCTCGAGACGCCGGCGCACACCAGGAACGGCAGCATGAAGTGCCTTGCGACGGTCACGTAGGGTGTATTGCGTCAGCAACTGGTCGTTGAAGTAGAGGCAGTCGAAAACGCGGAATAGCGGTCGCTGGCCAGTGTTGGTGCCGGTCACGTTCTCCTTCTCAGAGATGGCGGCGGTTTTGAGAGTGCCGAAGCCAACGATGCTGTCAACATCCATATCCCAAGTGATCATTTCGCCGTCCAGGATGATATTCCGTACGTTCTTGTGGAACGCATTCTTGATGAAGCGGGTGAGCGCACCGGCATCTGGGCCTTCGAAATGCTTTCCATACAGGTAGGTGTACTCTTTGGCTTTGCGTGACCAGAACCCAAAGAGCCTGCCTCCAGGTGCCTTGGGATCTTCGATCATGTGTAGCTGCATGCGTTCGCCGTCCAGCTTCTCTTCGATCCAGAAGTCATCTTCTTCGGAGGGTCGCAGCTTACCTACAATCTTGTCGAATGAGCCCACCTTCGGCTGAAACTGAGCGAGCTGTGGCTGGAAACATTGCATCAGTGTGATGCCCGTGTCGTCGCCGTCTAAGCGGATCTTTGGATCGTAGAGCTCCCAACACACGCGGCGAAGATTGGATGAGATATTAAAGAGCGCTTCTGCATCTGGGTGCCAAATGTCCAGAATAGTCTTCTCTGTCGCTCCGATTTTCATCTGCCGTAGTATGATGCGGATCAACCAGGTGAGCTCTTCGGGATTCATGCGTCGGTAGAACCTCGAGAAGATCTTAACTTGCTGGTCTTCTGCCCCAACTTGGGACAGCTGGTCCAGGGTATTGTTGACCTCAGCGATGCTCATAGTACCGACGTCTGGCACAGGCGCCAAGTCAGCATTGCTCGGGGAGTGTATAGATTCGTGCTTTCGGCCACATACCTGACCGCATGGGTCGCTTCGACAAGACTTCAAAGCAGCGACCAGCGAAATCACCTGCCGTAGATGCAGATGCCTTGTTGAGCTGGCCAGGAAGCTTCCAGTTGACCATGTGTTTGGCGTCATCGGAATCTTTGTTGATCTTGGTGACCCGGATCAGAATCTTCGCGATTGCTTTCTCCTTCAATCCGTACATGGCACGGTCGCGGTCCTTCTCTGGGATAATGAGCCGCATTGCAGGGTAGAAGTCGTTGCCGACTTCTTTGCGCCATTTTGCGATGAACCTCTCGATCACGTTGCGGCGGGCTTCATGCGGGGAGAGGTTCGATTGACCATGGGGTCCCACTCTCTTTCGCGGGCCTGCCGGGCGGTTCCTCTTTGTCGAGTCGAGCAATGGATCAAAGAGCTCGGTGAAAAGCGAATGGAACGGTAGTGTTTTGTGGACGTTGGAGGGACGGTTCGGATATTTGGCATCCAACTCGTCATCGCCACCGTACATGAGGGTCTGCTCACGCACCGCCTCGGCGTCGATGTCAGTCATTGCTGTGTCCTCAGCCATTGTTGGAGTGGTTGAGGAGAGCAAAAGAGAGGACGAGCCTGTAGATGTAGATGCTTGGGCAGGCAGCAACCCGCAACCCCATTCCCAACGCGTCTACGCGCCATCACGTGAGCCCTCGCCCGGAACAGGATTAGTGTGATACCCGAGTTGCACGGCATCAGCCTGGATACCCTGGCAATCTCGGCGCGGGCTGAGGGCTGCTTGATGTTGACAGTGACTGCTGGGAACTGACTCCCAGCACCTTTTGTCTTGTCAAGTCTCTCGCTCACCCACTCTCCAATAGTCGCTGTACTCTTTGCGTCGCCTGTTGCACCTCGCATCGCGCTTTCGACGTCATCCGCGGCTTCCGATGGGGACTCGATGAGCTCCGCAGCCAGCGCCCGCAACCACGCTCAGAAGCCGCAGACGACGGGCGACACGCAATACAACGTCCGCGATGCCGCTCTGCGCGGCGCCTCGTCCGCCTTTTCTGCCTTCTCCAAGCTCCCCGTGAAGCCGAAGCCGCAGGTCAACACATACACGGGAACGGGGAATGGAGCGCTGCTTGCTGCCACCAAAGCAGGCACTGGCACGCCGCGAACGGCCACCCCCACAGGCACCACTTCGCCGCTGCGGAGGGACTGGACCGGTGGGAGCGCCAGAAGCACTGCTACCAGGCTGGAGCCGTCGCCCAGGCATGCTCTGAGCAACTCGAGCAGCTCCAGCACGCTCGCCGTACCCAACGACTACTTCGAGGACCGCACCCCGTCCCCGTCAAACATCGCTGCGAAGCTGGCAGCTGCGAGATACAGCCCGCTGAAGCCCTTGGCCCAGGCGACGGTGACGCCCATCATGAGCGAACGGGATGCAAATGAGGCTGACATGCTGCCACCCCCGGGAAGCGTCGGAAACATGCTGGCTAGGCTGGACTCGTCCAAAACGCCCAACCTTCCACCGCCGAAGCGCAGGACGAGCATTGGATCGGAGTCGGCAGCGAGCACAGTACGGNCTTCGACAACAGACAAGCCCACCGATGACACTCCGATTCCGCCCACCACGTCTCTTGTCAACATGTTCGAGCAGAACCGGCCCACCACCCCCACCAAACGTCCGACTTCGCCCATGGTCGTGGCACAAAGAGCACCGCCCCCCGTACGATCCCCAAAGCCCCAACGCAAGTTCAATCTGCCCCCGGAGCCCAAAGACGATGTCCCGCTGGCGAGAGCGAAGACAAACACGCCTCCCCCGTTCAAGCCCACGCCTAAGCCCAAGCCACGACTTGATCCTGTGCCCTCGAATGACGGGACGCATGATAGCTCCAACTTCAGCAACCTGCGGAAAGGTTCTCTAGGCACTCCACCCGTCAAGCAGAAGCCCCCGCAGCTGATGCAGAAATCTCCGCAACTGGCGGCCGTCAAGAGTACAACTCCGCGACCAAAACCTTCGCCGAAAATGAGTTCGAGGCATACGCGGCCGAACTCCGAGGACCTTTCTCGTCCCACTCTTCACACGAGACTGACCACCCCAATGGAGAGCAATGAAGGTCCCTCGTCGCCATCATCGTTCAAATCAGCCAAAGAAGTTCAAGATGAGGAGAAACCCAAACCCAGCCTACCCCCACCCCGACGCTCAGCCAAATCCAGAACAGAGATAACACAATCGGAAACCACCCAACCTCGAACAATACCGAACGTTCCTCCACCACGACGAACCGCCTCAAAAGCCACATCTCCGGTCCCACCGCCCCAACAATTCCAACCCCGACCTCGCTCCCTCTCCGCCAGCCGATCCCCACCAGCTGGCAGTATATACCACTCCGCCTACCAGCGCGAGTCCGTAAAACACATAGCCAAGCACATGACAGGCGAAAGCCTCTCCAACGCCATCGTCGGCGCCGCCCTCGCATCCTCGCGCAACGCATCCCCCGCTCCACTCTCCACCGCGACCCCGCCCCTACCCATGCGCCGCCAGCAACACCACCACCACTCGCCGTTCCACCGTTCCCCGTCCCCGATCAAAACACAGCACTCCGGGAAAGGAAAGCTGCGCACAACGATGCGGAAAGAGCCCTCCGAAGACGAGGACGAAGACGAGAGCGACAAGTACAAGCGCAAGGGCACACGGATCATGGGCATGGGGCGCAAGCATCCGAATAAACACCACGAGGGTACGCGGAAGCGGTGGCGCGATCAAATCACGGAGCGGGAAAGGAAGCGGTATGAGGGTGTGTGGGCGGCGAATAAGGGACTCCACATACAAATTTCGGGTCAACGGGAGCAAGCTTCGCAGTCCCCGTCTCGCGGCGAGGATGATCCCACGTTCGATGTGCTGAACCTCGTTGCGAAGGAGATTTGGACGCGGAGCAGGCTGCCTGAGCATGTGCTTGAGGAGGTATGGGATCTAGTTGATGGGAGGGGCGTGGGTAGGCTACGGAGAGAGGAGTTCGTCGTCGGTCTTTGGCTGATCGATCAGAGGCTCAAGGGGAGGAAGTTGCCGCCTAGGGTTAGTGAGAGTGTGTGGGGGAGTGTAAGAGGGGCGGGTGTGAAGGTTAAGGTCGGGCCGCATAGATAAATAGGATATATGATAGAGGGGGTATGCATGGGAGGCGTTGGGGATATGATACCCAAGTAATGCTAATTCATTCTCATCGCTCTTCTTCCTCTCCCTCTTCTCTCAGTTCGTTAGTGTTTTGAGTGAGAAGACCGACTTGCCGCACAAAACCCGCCGTACTCCAGAACCCGCCGCTGAAATCTAAATCGTACCAGTAATTCACCGCACAGCATATACCCTCTTGATTACACGACTGCGACACTTTATGGTACCACAGCGCAGGCAGATACAGCATATCGCCTTCGTCCAGCGTAACCCTCAGCGGCCTTGCATACCTCGAAAAACTCGTCGCATTCTCCCCCGGCGCATCAGGATCCCACATAGCAAACGGGACCCACTCCTCTGGCTCATCCACCCTAACCACTAAATCCCCCCTCCCCACACCCTCCACCCCTCCCTCTCCCTTCCCTTTCCCATCCGAGCAAGCCTGTCTGGGTACATAGGCAGCCGCAAGAACACTCCTCTCGTTAACACAACCCGCCTCCACCGGCGGCAGCAGCACAAAGTGCTTCTTGCCCAGTATCTGGCAGTACACATTCTCGTAATTATCCTTGTGCAGCGCAGTCGTCGAGTGCGAATTGCCGAGCCAGAAGTTCACCGCGTCGGGCTCTTGCTGGAGTGCTATGCGCGCGAAATCTATCGAGGGGGGCACGTCGTCGGCGAAGAGGGCCGCGTATTCGCCGCGGAGGTTGTCGTTTTGGGTTTGTGCGTACCAGACTGCGTCGTCTTTTTTAGGGTGCAGTTCTTGTTCGCTTATCGTCTGGAGGACGGTGGAGAAGGGGAGCGTTGTTTCGTAGGGTTTTACGAAGACGGCGGCGGGAGTAAATGGGGAGGGAGAGGCAAGGGGGAGGATGGAATCAGCGTTTCCGTGGGGGGTTATGGCTACGTTTACGGGGTGGGTGGATAGCGTGGTGGTGAGGTGGGTTTTGGACCATTTCTGGGTCGTGGGGAAGGAGGAAGCGCCGTGGCGGATTACGAAGGGGAGGTTGCGCGCGACATAGCGTAGAAATTCGAGGGGGGAGGGGGAGGTGGTGAGGATGTCGATTGCAGGGGGATTGAGGTCGTGGTAGGTTGTTAGGAGATCTGGGAGAGGTGGGTTAGCTTGGTCTAGAGAGGGATGGGGCATGAAACTAGGAGAGAGGTGGTGGGAATTGGAGGATAGAAGGCACCTCTTACAGCATCGTGGGTTGTTGCGCCGGGTGGGAGTCCTGTTGGGGCCGGCCTGTGGGGTTGTGTGAGGAGATTGCGTGGTGAATTGGGTGGTCTGGAGACGTTTCGTACCTTGGTGTAGCTTGATCGGGGCTTTTGAGGCCCAGTATGCCGTCTTTAGCCATCTTGGGTGCGATGCGTGATTTGGCAGGGTAGAGGTAGCGGGACCGGAGGATGTATAGCTGCGGAGGTTAAAGTCTTGGCGCTCCGAACATGGGAAGCTCCAACCGTAAAGCTCGAAGCTCGCCCACGCATCGCCATCGCATACCCCTCAAGGCGCACAATTGACCACGCCGTCCCCAGATCCTCTCTCTGCCCGATATGAAAATCCGATAGCACACATCACCCACCACAATGCCGCTCTCACGCCTCCGCCCGCCGCACCTCTCCCACCTCCCCNTCCNNTCTGCGACGCCTGACCTTGCTGTCCTCCTTGCTGTTGCTGCCCTTGCTGCTGCTGCTGTCCACGACCTCCAGGCGCAGGAATTTTGCTGCCTCCACGCGCAATACCGGACTGCGCGATAGTCTGCTGCAAGCCGCGTAGCGCACCGGGGCCGGTACCTACATCGCCGCGGCCGCGGCCGGCTTGTTGGGGCTGCTGGGGATTTTGTTGTTGGGTGAAGGGCGAGTTGGGGCGGGGTTGGTTGGGATTGAAGGGCTGCGGGGGTTGTTGGGTTGCGAAGCCGGGCTGGGGCATGGCGCTGTTGAAGCCGAAGCCGGGTTGGTTTTGGGCGGGGAAGTTTGCGTTGACGAAGGGGTTGCCGCCCGGTGCGGGACCCTGTCCGAAGGCTTGCTGGGCGGGGGGCTGGTTGAAGGTGGTGCCTCTGCCGCCGTTCATCTGGGGTATGTTGCTCGCCGGAGGCTGCTGTTGTGCGGACGTGCCGGAAGCTGCTACAGAGGTTGGAGTAGCTGTGGTTTGCGGTCGGGCGGGCTGAGCAGGGAGTGCGGCTGGCTGTACCGCAACGGGTGTGTTTGCATTTGCAGCCGCCGGGGGCGCGGGTGGTTTGGCCTGCATTGCAAGCTCGTAGACTTCCTTGACTGGCTTCTCGGGGGTTTCCTTGGCGGCAGCTTCCACGACGGCCCATTTGGCTTTGACGACATTGGCCATGTTTTGCTGCACTTTGCCCTTTGTCTTATAAAGGTTCTCAGCGTTGGCCTTTGCCTCCTCCACTTTCTGCGCAAGGACCTTTTCTTGCTCTGCCTTGACGTTTGCAGTGGTGTCCTGCTCTTTCTGTGCGAGAAGCTGGGCCTGCTCTTGCCTAAGAGCTGCTGTAGCCTCCTCCACTTTCTGCTTGATGAGAGCTTCTTGTGCGCCATCCGAAGGATCGTTTTGCTCGGACTTGAATCGAGCAAGTGCCACCTCCGTCGCTTCTTGCTGAATCTTCTCCTTTTCTTTGTTGATGCCGGTCGTGATATTGCGCCTCACAATCGCCTTGCATGTGGGGTTGCTGTTAACCCAGTCTTGAATCTCTCGATCCGTGGCTTGGGCTGGAGGTATGACTCCAGGAACGACAGTGGGTGCCGCCCCAGCAGCCGCGGCCGCAACAGGCTTGGCTTCTGGTCCAAGGCGTTCCAGCTCTGCAATCCTTTCTTGCAGGCGTTTGATCTCTTCATCCTTGGCCTGTATGGTTGCCTCAAGAGCGGCAATTTTCGCGAGGTCCTCTTGCCGAGTAGGTTGCGCAGTTGAATCGGGTTGAGAAGTGGAATTGCCTCCGGCTTGGCTCTCTTTGAGGGCTGCGAGTTCCTGATTCAGTCGTCCCAACTCTTCGTTTTTGGCATTGATCCTAGCGTTGGCCTTTGTTCGGAAATTCTCTTTCTCTTGCTTCAATTTGGCTTCGGCAAGAGCCATCCGCTTCCCAACCTCCTCTTCGATCTGCGCAGCTGAAAGCTCCAAAACGTTATTGGTGCTGCCGTCGCCGTTACTCGGAGCTACAGTCGTGCTCATATCGGCGCGCGTCCGAAGGTCCTCCGTTTCTTTCTGGGCCGCCGCGAGCTCTTGCTTCAGCTTCTCCAATTCCTCTGAAGGCTGCACCATGACAGCGTCAGTCTGTGTCGAGGCAAGCCTGGACTGCAGCTCTTGAATCTGGGAAATGGCTTGTGCGTGCTGATTGCGTGCTTCCGTCAGTTCGCCGTTGAGAGTTGTGATCTGGCTTCGGAGCTCATCCTGGCAATACGTTAGCAGATGCGCAGAATCCTGAGTGACGATTAAACTTACGATCTGGTTCTCAAGGTTCCGGACCTGTTGCTCCAGCGCTTGATTATTCACGTAGAGGCGGGCAGCCTTGTCGGACTCGGCATTGAACTTATTCATTGCCTCAGTGATGCGGGCTTCCAAAGCTGCCTTTTCCTCGGCGGTGATTCCCTCGTTCACTTGGCCTTCCTCTTGCTTACTGCGCGCAATAGCTTCATCGCGGGCGACTCGTGTGGCCTCGAGTTCGGACTGCAAAGTAGCTAGATTCGCCTCAGCTTCATTCAACTTCGTCTGCACAACGTTTCGCTGATCCCTTGCTTCTTTCACCCGGGTCTTTGCGCTGGTCTCCGCCTTCTCTTTAAAGCTCTTCCAGCGAGTATCCCAGGACTCTTCAACCTCTTTGATCTTCGCATCTGCTTTCTGGGCAGCTTCATCGCGCTCAACCTGCAGATCTTCGATTCTCTTCTTGGAATCGTCAAGCTCCTTCTTGACATCTTCAGACTCCTTCTTCAGATCCTCAAGAACCTTGGGATCGATGCGATCATACCTCTGTAGCACATCTTGATGACGCTTCTGCCATCGATCACGATCTTCCTCCAGAGCCTTGACATGACCAGCCGCAATCTCAAGCTCCCCTTCAAGCTCTTGGACGCGAGTCTGTAGGGGTTCAAGCTGACTCTGGAGGTTCTCGAGTTGCACAGTCTTCTCCGCCAATTGTGCTTGAGTCTTCTGGAGGTCGTTGCGCAAGGTGGTGCTGCTTTCGCGGTACACGTTGAGCTGCTCGATGCTGTCTTGCAGGCTCTGGAGGCTCTGTCCACTTTGTCGGTTCTGATTCATAGACTGCTCTGCAGCCAGCTTCTCGCGAGTCTGATCCAGCAGCGTCTGTGTGTGATCGAGCTGTTGTCGGGCGCGCTTGAGGTCCATGTCCTGCAGATTCTTCTGGACCTCCAAGATCTCCTTTTCTTTCCGAAGCCATGTGATGATTTCTTGAAGGTTGCTCGAGTCACCTTCTGACGGTGGTGCCTCGGCCTGACCAGCGGCGACAGAAAATCGGCTGTTCTTCAGGCTGGCAATCTGTGCGTTGAGGCCATCGAATTGCTGAAGAAGCTTCTTGTTGTGCTCGTTCAGGTCGTTGAACCGGGTACGCGCCTCTCTAAGCTCTTGCTCATAGCGTTCCCGGGTCGCTTCCCATTGTTCTTCACCCTGGGTCAGCGACACACGAGCAGCTTCTCCCTGGGCCTTGTACTGAGCAACTTCGGACTTGATCTTGTTGTATTCGTCGCGAATGGCCTGGAGGTTCTTCATTGTCGCGCCGTGTTTGGCTAGCTCGTGCTCGTAGTCTTGTTGAGCGCGTGTGGCGATTTCGGCCTGAGATGCCACAAGCTGCGTCTGGTTCTCCATAGCCGCCTTGTACTCGTTGGCATCATCTTTGAGGCGAGCGATCTCGCCCTCCAGAAGCTCCTTCTGCTGCGTAAGCTGCAGATTCTCTTGCTCATGCGTGCCTCGGAGCTCCGAAAGCTCTGTATTCGTTTTGGCAAGTTCGGCCGAGATCTCGTCCACGCGTTGTCTCAGGTCGGCGATTACTGCGTCCTTTTCTTCACCAGCTCGGCTCATCTCTTGCTGGAGCTGTTCATGTGCGTCGACATAGCTCTGCAGCTGCTCCTCGGCTTCTTGCGCGATGCTCTTGTACGTCTCGATCTGGGTGTTGGCAGCGTCAAGATCTTCCTGCGAACGCTCGTACTTGCGCTGGACTTCGACCAATTGTTCGTTCAGCTCTTCCTCGCGACTCAAGCTGGCTTCGTCCATGGGTTGGTCTCCGTTGACCTGGGCATTTGCGCGAGCCTGAAGCGTTTGTGCGCGATCTTCCGCGTCACGAAGCTGGGTTTGAAGCTCAGCAACGCGCGTCTGGAGTGCATCCCGACCTTCCTTCGCGGCACTAAGCTCCTGGCGGACGTCGTTGATGCCCTTGAGAAGGTCATCGATCTTTCGTTGCTTTTCAGCTATCTCCCACTCCTGCCGGACCGTGGCCCGTTTACGGTCTTCGGCCTCCTCCTCTAGTTTTCGCTGAGCATTCTGCAACTCAGCTTCCAGGGAATCTACGCGTGTCTGCAGGCGTCGACGATTTTCCGCATCTGTCAACTCTTGCTCGTTGCGGAGGCTCTGAGTGTCAGTGAGCAACTTGTGGAGGCGGGCCTGTTCTTCCCGCAATGTCTTGTTGTCCTCCTTCAGGTTGTTCTCTATCGTCTTCCACAGAGATTGCGAAGCTTTGAGGTTTGCATTTTCCCTGCCCAGACTGTCCAGTTGGCTCTTGACTTCAATGAGCTCTTCGGCGACTTGCTGTGTACGCACATCCTGCTTGGCCGACAAGTCCTGGAAGGCATCGCAACGTTTCTGAAGCTCACCTTTCTCGGATTGAAGGGCATTGATCTTCTGTTGTTGGAAATCAAAGCGCTCCTGAGTCATCTGGACGGAGTTGCTGAGGCGCATGTTCTCGCTCTGCAGTCTGTTGTTTTCCTTGGCCAGACTGTCCGCCTGTTGCTTGAGCGAAGCGCGATCAGTCGCACTTTCTTCCTTGAAGACATCCATGTGCGTCTGGAGCTCCTTGATGAGCCTTTCGTATCCAGCGATTTCCTGGGTACGCGGGGTCTGTTCCACGCTTGGAGCGATGCTGCCCGGTGGCGGCGTTTCCAGCGCCCTGTTGCTTGTTGACTGGCCAAACATTGAAACGTCATCGCCATCCGGATTATGTAGGCCACGACTGGTAACGATTCTCCGGTACATGTCGCGCTCCTTCATGTAGCTCTGAGACTTCAGCTTGAGCGACCTAACCTCGTCTTCATATTGGGCAAGTCGGTCACGTAACTGTGAAAGCTCCGCGTTGTCCTTCTCTTGCTGATCGGCCTTGGCCTTGGCCTCGCTTCCTTCATACTGCTCCGCGACTTGTCGTATCGTGCGCAACAATTCCTGGTTCTTCGCGACGAGCTCGCTCACATTCTTGAACAACACAAGATGTTTGCTGAGCAACCGACTGGTAGCGGTGTCATCGTCGTCCAAAAGGCGATCAGGGATCTCATTCTGTACGGTCTCAGCGAGGTATTGTCGCTCGCTGTCGGAAAGGGCTTCGAGGCCTTCTTCTTGAGCTTGGTGCTGATAAAGGAGAAGCTTGCTCTGGAAGGTCGCATCACGAATCTGTTGACGGTCGAGCGATGCTTGTCGTTGGAGGCCGAGAAGGTCGCCTTGTAGCTTTCGGCTTTCTTTTCGTGCCTGCTCTTTGTCGGCAATGGCTTCCTCAAGCAGCGCAGAGATGTCGCCAGTTTCCGACGCCAAGCGAAGGTTTTCTTGTCGTAGTTCCTCCAGCTCAGGTTCCCTGCTCTCTAGCTCTTCAAGCATCTCGGTCAAGGTGGCGGACCGTTTCTCGTAGCTTTCTTTGAGGGTGCGGAGCTCCGTCTTGAGCTTGGTGTTCTCGGCATAGAGCTGAGTGGTGGACATGGCACCCTTGAGCCGGGAGCCGCCAGGTGAGAAAGCCATGGGCGAGCCTGCCCTTCCTGGCGTGTCAAACGAACCGTTGATCGGGCGTCGCGGGGTGCCCGGTGGAGGGGCAGCGCTCCGTAGCTCCGATAGCTGGCTTTCCGTACTCTCGAGCAAAGACTCCAGCTCAGTCACCCTGGATTCGTATTCGGCTGCCCGTGTCCGCTCCGATTCGACTTCGGCCTGAAGTCGCCCAAGCTCCTCTGCAGCAGAGTCACTCGTCTGATTGAGCTGTTCCTGGACTTCCTGCAACCGCTTCTTGACCGTGTTTGCGCTCTCCTCGTGAAGTGAACCAAGCCGGCGAGCATTGTCAAGCTCGGCGCGATATGATTCTTGGTTCTGGGTGGCCTCGTCCTGCAGCTGCTGAATGCGCACGAGGGACTGGTCAACCCTCTGTTCCAGCTCTTCTATGCGTTGGCGCTGTGAGGCCTCGGTGCGGCGAAGCGCGTCGATGGTTTGGCTGGCGTCTGTTGCTGCCCGCTGCAGCTCGGAGATCTGTGCGTTCTTCTCTTTCCGCAACGTGCTCATCTCCTTCTGGCGCGTCTTGAGCTCTCCATCGAACCAATCGTTGTTCTTGCGAAGCAGTTCAATTTCCTGCTGGAAGTTGGTCTCGCGGAACTTGACACTAGACGCAGCGTTTTCCAACGACTGGTTCTTCTCTTCTAGCTCCGACATGCTCTTGCGCAGGGCGACGAACTTCTGGTGCTGCGCAGAGAGCTCTTGAGCGAGCTTGTCGTATGCGGCCGACTTGGCCTCGTGCAGGCCGAGTGTGTCGCGGTTCTGGGCTTCTAGCGATTTGATGCGCGACTCGAGGGACTGGATCTCGGACGTTGAGCTGCTAGCCGTGGCTTGCAGGGCATTCAGTTCCGCCTGGACTTCCTGGCGTGCATGTTCTGGAGAGTGGTGGGTCAGTATGCTGTCGGGGTCAATCGTCGGGGACTTCCACGTACCTTCTTGCGTGAGCTTCTGGCGAAGCTCCTCAGCGTCCTTTGAAGCTTTGTCGGCGGTTGCTTTTAGCGATCGAGCGCGGGCATCGCCCTCGTGAATGGCCGTCTCGAGCTCGACATCGGTGCGGAGCTTCTCCGATTTGAGCTCATCGTATTCGCGCGCCTTTGCCTCGATCTGGATCAGGAGGGATTGCACGAGCTCGACGGTGGGTGAGGAGAGTAGCGACTGTAAGGTTGTCTCTGGTATGGAATAGGACGCGGCGAGGTAGCCGACATCAACGGCAGCCGCAGCCATGATGGGTTAAAGGTGCAGTGGGTGGGCGACCTAGCACATCACGAATCAGTTGCGGTCGGGGGGAGGTCGAGAAGAGAAAGAAAAGAACAAAGGAGCGTTGGCGGAGGGCTTCGAGTCTGGTTAACGGACGCGGAGGAGCTCCAGTCGCGGTTCGTTTGTTTCTCGCGCACGGGCCACACCTTGGCGTTCATCATTGAAAGCCGCACTCGGTCATCGCTGCCTTCGTCCTCTCACCACACCACCACCCTCCCCATAACGTCCACCCACTGCGCCGACACGACTGGCATCGAATCAATAGACAGAGCTGCTGTGCAGCCTAGTTCCGACGACACTTCAACTCTCCGCAACACCCCAGCATTCCGCCTCCCGCAACCATGTCCTCCTTCCTTAAGAGCAGCTCGGCCGCGCGCATGTCAGCGCCGTCGCCGACTCCCTCCAACGCATCCACCGGCGGCAAGCGAAAGCGACTCGAGGAGAGCAACCCAAATCTCGTCTATTCGCAGCCGCAGGAGACGGGCACCGGGAGCCACATCTACACACAGCTAACATACACCATCGACCACCTCCGCAGCGCGCAGAAATGGCTGACCT
This sequence comes from Pseudomonodictys pantanalensis, assembly GCA_019022785.1. NCBI lineage: Eukaryota > Fungi > Ascomycota > Dothideomycetes > Pleosporales > Parabambusicolaceae > Pseudomonodictys > Pseudomonodictys pantanalensis. The sequence continues at coordinate 1,773 of JAFHBV010000082.1, read as the reverse complement.
TCAAGGAGATCATGGACTATCTCAACGTGCCCGAAGTCGACCAGACAGTCCGCGCCCACCTCACCCAGCTCTACCGCAGCGACAACCCGCAGAACCGTATAGAATACAACCCCAAGGACAATACCTACCGGTACAAGCCCAAGTATGACATCCGGAATGCCTCGGATCTGAAAGGCTATCTGCAGAACCAGAAGTCGGCGCAGGGCCTGTCTGTCAAGGACCTCAAGGATGGCTGGAGCACGGTGCAGGACGACCTGAAGGGCTTGGAAAGCAAGAAGGAGGTGCTGGTCAAGCGCAATCAGAAGGACCAGCAGGCCCGGACTGTGTATGTTGCGGTCCGCAGGGGTAGTGGACTCACGCTAACCAGCTCAGGTGGATCAACGACCCTTCGCTCATGCACAAGATGGAACCTGAGTTCATAAATGAGTGGCATAAGATTCCCATTCCGGCCAATCCAGACGATCTTCGCCAGAGCTTGCTACATGCCGGTCTGAAACCGTCCAGCGCCGAGCGCCAGGCAACTGCCTCGAAGCCGAAGGAGAAGAAGCGGAAGGCTCCCAGGCGAGGTGGGAAGCAGACCAACACCCACATGGCCAACATTCTCAAGGACTTTTCGCACATGCGAAAGTAGCATATCATCTTGCATTGCGTCGGCGCTCAGGGATACTAGGGTCGAATCACGGGCATTTGCATTACTCGGTGTTTGTTTTTTGAATTTATGGGGGACCCAGCCAATTGCTTGCGGCATGCTCAAAATGCATTCAAGGCGCAGGAGGGAATACATCTTCGTGTATCAACGATTCGCGGCAGTCAGGAGCCTAACTATAGACCATGCGAAGTAGCGCATGAAATATCTCAACCCGCATATAACCGGGTCCGTGCACTAGCTTGAGCTCGAACTTTGTGACATCAATCCAAGCTCCACTTCCCACCCACCACAATACCCATCACCACCAATCGCCGTGATGAAGTCATCCAGCCTTCCCAGAACCCTAATGAGGGCCCAAAAGTCTTCCATATCCACGATTCGCCGCTCCCAAGTCCGTCTTCCCGCACCAATCGCTGCATCATCCTCCCGCTACTCCTCGAGCACCTCCTCAACCACCTCGCCCCCCAACCCACCCACATCCACCGTCGACCCAACAGAAATAACCCACTTCAACGCCCTCGCCTCCTCATGGTGGGACCCGCACGGCCCCTCGCGCCTCCTCCACCTCATGAACCCATTGCGCCACCAATTCATCACGCGCTGCCTGTCCTCCCCCAACCCCCCTCCCACGCCTCCCAAACTACGCTTCCTAGACATCGGCTGCGGCGGCGGCATCTTCGCCGAGTCCGCCGCGCGTCTCCCCACCACCGACTCCGTAACAGCAATCGATCCAACGCCCGAAGTGCTGAAGATCGCGGAGGCGCACAAGCGGCGGGATCCAGGGCTCATGGTATCAGGGAAACTCACATATATGAATAAATCAATCGAAGACCTTCCCGTCGCTACAAAACCAGAAGAGTTGTACGATGTGGTGTCTGTATTCGAGGTCCTGGAGCACGTATCCAATCCGTCAGCCTTCCTGACATCCGTGCTCCCGCATGTTAAACCCGGAGGCTGGCTAGTGCTGTCTACAATTGCGCGGACGTGGACGAGCTGGGTGGTTACGAATGTGGTGGCCGAGGATGTGCTGGGGATTGTGCCGAAGGGGACGCATGAGTGGAGGAAGTATGTCAATGAGGGGGAGTTGAGGAGTTGGTTTAGGGAGAGGGGGTGGGGGCGAGAGG
>JAFHBV010000081.1:0-99160 GCA_019022785.1 Pseudomonodictys pantanalensis | reverse complement strand
GGGGAATGCTTTGCTTGGGGGGGGATAGAGATTCGGTGATTGCGTGGCCTGACTGCAGCACATGGTTCTGTGAGCCTAAGGGCTCCATGCGGAAAATGAAGAATTTCTTGATTTTGATGAGTATCGATCTATGGTGAACTTGTATCGTGACTGTAGACACCTAGGTTTGTGAGCCAAGGTATTTGATGCGGAAATCGAGAGTTTCTCGGTTTCGTGAGCTGGAATCGATTCGATTTTGGAGGGTATCATCTTTTCAACGACGGGAGACGAGGAGACCAACTAGTATCCTGACCGTAGACACGCCGTTTTGCGAGCTCAGTGCAGGATACGAAATTGAAGATTATGTCAAAATTCATGAGTATAGATCTGTAATGAACTTGCAGCCTAACTAGAGACACCTGGTTTACGAAGCCACATGCTTGACACTACAATGTAGATTCTGCCAATTCGAAGGAAAGAAGACTTGTGGTGAACCTGGTGCGTGACCGTATTCAGGCCATTTTGCAGGCTCAGTGCTCGATACGAAAACGAGACTTCTGATGAAAATGATTAGTATGCTCCTGGGCGTGAAGTAAATGCGTGTGTAGAGACACCCGGGTTTGCCCGCTTATCGGCTCTATATTGAAATGAAGCCTATGATCAAATTGTCGATTACTCCTCTCTTTACGCGTACGTGAAGATAAAAAGAATAGAGTTAAGAGATTTATTACTAAAGAATAAGTATTAAAGAAGTAGAGTATAGATAACTTTAGTAGTAGATTATAAAGAGATACTTAAGAGTAAGATTAGTATAATAATTAATAAAGAGATAGGAGATACTTAGAATATTATTATGTTATTATAGTTATAATTAAATAACTTCTATTATTAAGAACTATTAGATAAATAAAGAATATTACTAAAAACATAGTAAGTAATATAGTAGAGAAATACTACTCTAAATAGGTTATTATATTACTATACTAAGATATTCCTCACAGAGAAGTAGAATTCATAAGGAACTAAATTTAACTAAGTACCCTCCTGCGTCTTGTCTTCTTGTAGCTTCTCAGCGGCTTCGTAGTAAGCACCGTCCGAACTCTCTGAATCTTCCTCAACCTTCGAGCTACCAGGGCACGAGAAGAGACTCGACCATTGCGACCTGTTCTGCTCCTCGGGTCGAAGATCAGAATCTATGAAAACGAGGGCTGGATGCGAATACCCTGCCTCTACCAGCTCCTCTGGGCTTTTGCGCGCACCTGGTGCGCAATTAATCACCTCCAGCAACTCTTCGAACGCGAACGAGAGTTTATCGGTATGATCGGCTCGTTGGCGAAGCTGGTGGCCGAAATCGCCAATGCCGTAGCTCTTGTCTTGATAGACTCGGAGATGGTCCGTATGTGCGAGGATTTGAAGCGTTTCAATATCGGCGTAGAGAGCCGCGATATCGAGGAGATGTGGACCCTTCAGACGCGGGCAATCAGTGTATTCGTGCCATCTATCAAGAATCAGACGGAGAACATTATGACTATTGTGAGTGATGGCTGTCGTGAGCGGAGTGGATCCGGCTACTGAGGTTGCGTTGATGTCGGCTCCGCATTCGAGGAGTAGCATGGCGAAGCTCGCGTTGTCGGTCCGCGCGGCATGGATAAGAGACGTGATCCCATCTACCCCACTAGATTCGTCATCAGCCCCAAAATCAAGAAGGCTTTTAACCAGCGAGATGTCGTTTGATCGTCGTACAGCAACGCTAAGTGAACTGCCTTTCTTAACCTCTGGGGGTAGTGGGGCGTCGGGGTATGCACCTGCTTCAAGTAACAAGCGTACACAGGCCGTATGGCCTTGGGCGGCGGCATTGGACACCGGTCCCGATATCTGGGCGTCAATGATGTTTGGATCGGCGCCATGGCTCAGTAACGCCACAACAGCGCGTGTATCTCCTTTGGCCGCTGCCCATGCTAACGGAGTTCGACCCATGCAATCTTGCGCATTGATTTCATCGGGATGTAGTGCGAGCTCTTCCTCTAAGCTTTTGAATGACAATCCGAGCACTATACGGTGTAGCTGGGTGAAACCTGCCTCGTCGATGAAATCGTCATAATGGCCACCCCTCGTGATGAGTCGTAAGGCTTCGACTCCGGTATCTGGAAGATCACCCTCGAGAAGGAAGTGACAAGCTTTAATGCGTGGGCTATTATCGTTCACGGCGATCGGTTTGTAGTCGGGATCGGCTCCAGCATGAATAAGAAACTCGCATGTTGCGTACTGTTTTCCGTACAATGCCCAGCGTAGCAAAGTATATCCTCTTGTAGGACTGACGTCTCGTGGAGACGCTAGACCCTTGCTGAAGAGGTATTTTAAGCCTTCAATGTTTCCACTCAGTCCGAAATTGACACATTCAGCGTTATCGGGCACGCTTCGTAATGTCTGCAGCTGGAACAGCGTCCCAGTGTTGGCCTGGTATCCTGTCTGGAATCTAACAATGGTGGAGGAAAGCATACCCCATGGAAACCAATATTCTATGCTGACCTTGCTCGCTCGAGACTTGGCGCACACGTCGTTGTCGCATTTTGGAGATAAATAGGGAAGTCCCGTGTATCCTACAAACAACCGACCCAGAACGCGATTTAGGAACCTAGGAGACGCTGCTTTCTGCTGCGAGTGGCATAGGCAAGTACAGCCAGTGCGACATGTTGTAGCAAAAGGCGCGACTCGAACGCGAAACCGTCGGAGTGCTGAGTGTCTGAAGGTATTTGTCTGCGCGCTGCAGGGCTCGGTGGGCGCCGAGACGACCTGCTGACCAGGGGACCGAACTGGGTGAGCTGAGTTTCGCGAACCTGCTCAGCTCGATGGCGCAACATATCCTCAACGCGGGCTATGCGGTCATAGATGGCTGTGGGATTGCTCAGGAGGTTGTTGTGAAGCGCAAGTTGTTCCTCAGAGGACTGTGTAGTAACGGGGGAGATGCTTTCGAGTTCAAGCCGCAGCTGCACCATATCTCGCCTAGGTTCCTATCAGCCGCGGGCCCGCGTTTTCTACACGGGAATAGTTTGACTCACGAATTCGATGCACCCAGGAGGACGTTTAGGTTGCATTTGATAGACCGGATATCTTCTTGCAGTGCTTTGAGAGGTCCCTGCTCTTTTCGCAGGACGTTGGCAGCCAGCAGCGGGTGGCGGGCATTGCGACATGACACCCTCAGGTGAGTTACGACGGCCTTGAGCTCGGAAAGCTTCGTTTCTGCTTGCTTAAGCAGGTGCGGTAGTGGCGATTGCTTGCTGTCAGGCAGCGCTTCTCGCTTCTCGACTAGCGACGCAATTTCGTAGAGGACAATCTCGAGATCGGCTACCTCATTGTTCACGGCAGCTAGCCGACCGGGAAGGCTGCGGCATAGCGATCGCAGCTCTCCCAAGATAGTGCAGACCTGACTGGCGATGGTTGCTATAGCAATGGCGCTTGCGGTTATAGAAAGTGGATCCATGGCTAGCCTTGAGAAGTGGGTGGAACTTGGACGAAGTTTTAAACTAACTTTGTCCGGCGCCTAGATGATGCGTACCACTGTACGCTGGGTGACGCTTGCGGAGAGCTTGACGCGTGCTTCTTTGTCGCGGAATGCTGGGTACCTTGTTTGCTGTTGGTCACACAGAGCTACCTATTCCATTCCACGCGTTCCCGCAACCACCACCACTACCACCACGACAAAATGCCCCGCGTAGATAGGAAGCCCGACCTACCTAATAAAGTCAAGATATATGAATGAGGTGATTGGTTTGAGTGGACGTAATTGAACTATATGATACAAAGAGGGAGTTAGCGGTGTGCGAGCACGGAATGAGAGTCCACGCACTCCCCATCCTGGCTTCATCGATGGCACGGATGAGAAACGTTGTGACGTGTTTGGCTTGGTGAAACGCGCTAGTTGCCCCTACGGTTCCTATTAAACTGCGACTCCCTTCTTCTTGCTCCGTTCACCAGGGGTGTGACATGCACCATTTTGGCGTGTCCCCCTCACGTTCACCCATCCCCGCTCTTTTGTCGCTAGCGTGCTCCAACACCTTGTTCCTTTTGCTCATGTCACATGTCTTCGAAGCCCCGCATGGAGGTACACATCTTTCGTTAGCCACGCCGCCTCACAAGAATCATGAAGTTTCGCAACAAGCTCTGTCGGCACATGGTTGCGACCTGGGACTCGCACCATATACCATACCAACAACTGAAAGCTTTACTGAAAGTAGTAAATCGCAACGGCCAAGAACCCTCCATAGGTGCGTAAAAGTAGTCGTGCGAAATCAAAGTTTCTTTAACTCCTGCAGATTTCTACGCTAGCTTTGTGCGAGCTATTGTAGCCAACACTGCGTTTTCTCTGCAGCGCCACGCTGTACTGCAATACGATGAGGAGCATCTCGAAGAGCAGTGGAATCATGGTTCACTCAGCAAGCACCGTTCGGATCTGATCTACCTAAACTTGATGATCCTACAGGAGGCTTTGACAGAGCTTCTGTGGTTCTGCCGAGTCAACTACGAAGCAATAAATCGCATTTGCATCAAGCTTGCTCGATCCGGCCAAGCCCGCAATCCGGAATTGGAAGAGAATACATCCAGTGTTCGCGGACACTGCGAAGAGCACAAACAGGCGTACAGCAAATGCGTGGACCAACTTGACAGAATTCAAGCCAGACTGGCGATATACCAAAGCCACCATTCTGCCAGCCCGGTCGTCCCTTACAACCTGGATCAGGACTCCTGGGTGGTCGCTGCAATCGTTCTCGAGAGTAACAATATGGCCATTAAGCAAAGTGGGCACGTCAAAACCCCTCTTCATTTCGGCGCTACGTTCGGCATGATCAATCTTTGCATGCACGTATTGTCCAAAGTCAGCCCGGTGGATAAATACATCTTACTCCAAGATGGAGCAGGCTTCACTTCATTACATGTCTCTGTCACCCGCGGTCATGTTGAAGTTACCCAACTGTTATTGTCGGCCATGGACAAGCTGCCCACGTTGATACCGGACGACCTCCTTCAAATAGCACTCCGACGTGAGGACGACGCTATGGTGAAACTATTAGTTTCCAGATCGGTGGGCCTCAAGCACAAATCCAGCTCCGGAGAGAGCTGCCTTTACATTGCAGCTCAACTTGGACGGGAAGATTACATTCGCCTGCTGTTGCCTATGTTGGGCTCCGACTTTGTTGATGCTGCCGAGCCTGCGCGCCAATGGACGCCGCTCTTCATTGCCTGTGTGGGAGGGCACGTCTCGACTGTCAGGCTGCTCATGGATGCTGGAGCTGACACGACACGACTTGATTACCTTGGATGGACCGCGCAGGAGAACGCGGCATTCAGGGGCCATATACCAGTGGCTGAGATGCTTTCGACTATCAATGCAATACCGAAACTCAGCTACTCTCTACCCAGGAGCAATTCACGGCATAATAGCACATCGTGGTTTGAGGTTAACCCAGGGTTGGCACATGTTGTTCTTAACCTGGGTAGTCTTCAAGAAAGGGGTCCGTCGGAATCTTCGCCCTTGGATCTTTCTGGCACGCTTGGTCATGGACTCGTGCTAAGTATCTCGACTTCAGAATCTCCCGCGTCAATTGAGCGCATGGTGCCTCTTTGCGATGACCCAGCGGACGATACATTGGTCTTTGCCATAAAACATCCAGGAGAAGCAGCAATCGTATTCAATATCCGCAAATGGGGTGCTGAGCGAAATGACTATGGCGCCCTTGTCGGCACTGGCATCGCATTTCTATACGCTCAAACTTCCTGTTTAGGTGCCCGACACGGCACTTTGTTGAGGGAACAATCCGTACCGATTCTTTGTAAAGACACCCTGAGACTGCTTGGAAATATAACCTTCTCATTCCTGATCGTGGAACCATACAATCAACTCCAATCTCCATCGCCTAGTACTATGTGTCTCGGGGCTCCAAGCTCGATCCAGCTAGTAGGACATCGAGGTGCTTACTTCAAATATACTACTTTCTCATATGCTAACTTTTCTCAAGGGCTAGGTCAGAATTCTCGCGAACGCTTCCTTCAGCTTGGGGAAAATACGATTGAGGTAGGAACCCATACGAACTCAACGCAGAAACTATCTGATGTCTTCCCAAGTCCTTTCTTACAGCTGGAAATCAAGGAGCAACCTTTGTGGAGGTATGTCAGTGCTTTAAGAAACAAACACGATAGCCCTTGTTGACGCAACTGCTTGCAACTATGAAATCTAACTCTGTTCAGTTTGGTAATATACCTACTTCCGCTACGCATGCGGCGGCTGCTCACCCAGAACAGATGTTCAACTCACGAAAGATCTTGTCCCTGTACTCTTCCACGACTACTCGTTGAGCGAATCAGGTACAGATGTACCAATTCATGATGTTACCCTTGACCAGGTTGGTTCAATATTCAGCGTGTGAGCAATTCCTAGCTGATCTACTTAGTTTATGCATGTCAGTCGTATCCAATCTCCGCGAGGCAATCCTTCAGCTATAGAGAGAAGTTCGGAAAACTATACAGCTCGCGGCGATGTCTACCTTCACAGGCTGCGCTCAAGATCAGTTACAACTGCCTATGAAAAAGGGGCGGAGGAGGTGGAGAACAGAATGAAGCACACCGTAGACTATCTGCAAAAAGGCTTCAAACCGAACACACGAGGAGACTTCATTCAAGATACATTCGCTACGCTGGAAGATGCGCTTTGCAATGTTCCGAAGGACATAGGGTTTGACATGGAAATCAGTATGGCTTGACCACCTCTGGGAATGCGCTCGATATTGATAATTCTAGAATACCCACGTATCCATGAGGCTCTCGAAGCCGGGATTGCCCCGGTTTCAATCGACATCAACATTTTTGTTGCCACCATCCTAGACGCAATCGCTCGTTTTGGTGGAGGCCGCAACATTATCCTATCGTCTTTCACCCCCGAAGTTTGTATTCTGCTAGCACTCAAACAGAAATCGTATCCAGTACTCTACATTACCAATGCAGGTAAGCGTCCGTTGTCTGATAAAGAAACACGTGCCGGTAGTCTACAAGTTGCGGTGCGATTCGCGAAACAGTGGGGTTTAGCAGGCATTGTGGTTGCAGCAGATGCTCTGGTGATGTGTCCGCGTCTTATCGACTTCGTCAAGAGCCAGGGACTTATTTGTGGGAGTTACAATGGCTTGAATAACGAGCCAGCAAATGTAGAGGTATGTTTATCGTCACATTCGATTCGAGTGTAGGGCCTCACCAGGGGCCTTCTTTTCATGTAGTCCCCCTCCAACGTATTCACATATTTTGCAAAGACGAGAACAACCCCAACAACATTCGATTCGAAACACAGTACTAATACTCCTGCTAACTGAACATGTTAGCTCCAAGTCAAGGCTGGCATTGACCTTATTGTGGCGGATCGCATCGGGCTTATATCTCAGACTCTGAAGAGACTAGGTGCCTAAACGTTTTCAATCCCATCATGGCCGAAGTTGCTTTTGGAGCGATAGGGATAATCATAAACGTTGCAAAGACATTGAACCAGCTCATGACTATAGTTGAGCATCATCGGAATGCGGAAGCCGACGTTGTGATTCTCGGCGCTGGAACGGAACACACGGGAAATATTGAATTCAGGTAGACAGGGGATAGAGGACACATGGAGCCGAGGTGTCTTGATGTGAGCCCCAGAGAGTGCATCAAATCAGATGAGGGAGAGACACGTTATCATGATGGAGCCTGGGCGTATTCACACGATGGTCTGGGTCTACGTGTTCCGTGCGGATTGGGGGTGCATACAGAATTGAGGAGCATAGCATGGAGAGCATAACGCAGTCCCAGTGTATTCACAAGCTGTGGAAGCCTGGCGTGCTTGGTGAAGAATCAAGAGAGTATGTCAAACCCAAATAACTATAGGATAGAGAGCACGAGCTAGCCTGAGTTTACTCAACCCTGTTTGCAAGCCCGGGTCTCAATCCAACACGAGGGCAACGCAACATCGACGAGCATGGTAGACCGAGTACAACATAGCATAAGTGCTTTCATATAATGCTTTCACAACCAACACAGTAACTGCTTTTCCCAAACCATGTATTCCGGATCAAAACACCAGCCAGGCCAACAGCACTGACACACTACTATACACAACGCTTCACCAAACCCCTAAGAAACATTGTACAGGCATCCTAAACCCCCATCCCTCTATAACCTCAACCACCCCAAGTCTCTCACTAAGGTTTTCTTGCCTCCCACGCCTTCTTCGCCTCCCTTACCAAACTCTCCAACTCCCCACTCGTCTCACACATACTCCTAAAGCTCCCACCCTCTTCCATAATCAAGTCATACGGATCGCCAAACTGGATGACGGCGCCCTTATCCAGCACAAGGACCTTGTCGTAGTCAATGATAGTCTGCAGACGATGCGCGATCGTGATGGTCGTGTTCTTGATCTCGCGAATCGTTTCCTGGATTTTGGCGTCGGTCGCGTAGTCGATGGAGGCGGTTGCTTCGTCCATGAGTAAGACTTTGGGCTGTTTGAGGAGGGCCCGGGCGAGGCAGAGCAGTTGGCGCTGGCCCTGGGAGAGATTGGATCCGGACTCGGAGACGGGCGAGTTGAGGTTACGGAAGGGGTTCTTGTTGTCTGCTTGTGCGGCCGAGTCGTTGGAGCCTGCAGGCAGCTCGGTGCCGTTGGGAAGGACAATGATGGTGTCGTCGCCTGTTTCGCCGTGCTCCCATTCCCGGTTTGCGAGGATGGAACTTGGGTTTGTGGTCGAAGCAGAGTAGCTGGCATTGACATCGGCGACTACCGCGCCTCCGGTCGGCTTTGGGATTTCAACACCATGGGGAGTGCCTGGTGCCTGAGGAGTCCCGGTACCGGATGCTGGGAGCGAGGTTGGGGAGATGAGATGTACTTCGCGTAGGGCTGTGAAGATCTCTTCGTCTGTGAAAAGCCCGAAGGGATCAAGATTGCTGCGGATCGTTCCAGTGAAGAGCGTCGGGTCTAGATAGATGGTCAGTATGGTCTACGCGTTACATTTAGATGCATCGAATAAGACTTTCCTTGCGGTACCATTACTATATTTTCCCGCAGATCCTGCAGCCCTATCAAGCCGATGTCGACGTCATCCACAAGAATCTTGCCCTCCTCAGCCTCTAACGCTCGGAACATTGCCAATGCAAGCGAGCTCTTGCCTGCACCAGTCCGACCAACAACACCCACCTTCTCTCCAGGGAGAATCTTGAAGGTGATGTTGCGTGCCACGAGGTCGAGGTCGGGTCTGTAACGCGTGCTGTAGTTGATGAATTCGACAGATCCGTTCATTGGCCAGTTGGAAGGTGGTCGGTTCTCCGGGATGACTGCGGGTGCTTCCTGCTCCACGTCCAGATAGTCTTTGACACGCTCCACCGAATTCATGTTCTGCTCGTTGGCTGAGTACAGGCGAACGAACCACAGCACGTTTTCCGTGAAGGTGACAGCATATGTGAGAGCAAGACCAGCTGCTCCGGCATCAATGGTGCCGACACTGCGCACAACGAAGACACCAGAAAAGAAGGCGACCATGGCGCCAACGCAGTCGACACGGAAGGCAAGCCATCTATTCGTGGCCCAGAGGTAAATAAAGGGCCGATGTAGGGTGTCGATCTTGGCGAGGTTCTCCCGGATAAAGCGCCTTTCATCGCCGTAAGCTCGAATTGTGGTCATGCCGGACAGAGTCTCTCCGAATTGTTGATAGATAGGGCTCCTGTGTACAGATTCCAAGCGTTTGAGGTCGCGAGAAGAGCTGATGTAGAAGCGTCCAATGAGTGTGTATAGGATGGTGATGAAGAAGCCAGCAACCAAGAATCCGGGAGTAATGACGGAGATTAGTATGACAATGGTGATTACAGATGCGAGGCAGTGCACCACCCCTATCGCAACAGGGGCGACCTCTTGGTCCACAGCTTCAATATCTTTCGAGAAGCGGTTCATGAGCTGGCCCAGTGGTGTTTGGTCGAAGAAGCGGAACTTGGCGTGCGTGACTTTTTGGATCAGCCTCTCGTGGATCCTGCGAGACGCTGCGAGAGCCCCACCGAACAAGAATCCTTCTCTTATGAAGGTGATAAGCATGTAAACGACACCGAGCACAGCGTAGACGCCAAGGTAGTAAGCCGAGTCGACATCCGAGGCCAATGTGGTGAAGCTCGACTGCATAGCACTACTGTAGGAGTAATGTTGGGTTTCGTTCCGTGAAAAGATGGGCATGTTCCAGCTACATGTCCCGCTGGTCAAGCATGTGCCGAGTCCATTAAGCGTAGGAACATGAGAGATGGGAGAGCGATGGTGGGCGCCCATGTATTGGACGTTCTTGTCTTGGTACGCGTTGGCCCAATTCCTTATCCAGACATTCGTTGACACGGAGGATACTTGTTGGGCTGCAAATGCAAGGGCAGCACTGACCCAATAATACCACGGGCCCATAGCCTTCAGGTACATCAAGATGATGCTAAGCTTTACTCCTCCCTCAGCTTTGGTCTCCTCGTTGAAGTTGCTCGCCGAAGCCTTCTTTGGGTCTGTCGTGCCGTTCGCATTTCCGTTAGCCGTTCCATTAAGATGGCTGACTTCCCCAGAAGCCTCTTCTCCGCCTACGTCGGATGGAACTCGCGAAGGAACTCTGGACGCTCCTCGAGACACGGGACGTGACTTTGAAAAGTCTTCTGTGAGTTTACCGGAGTCGATAACCTCGTTGGCCGTTCCTTGAGCGACAACCCTCCCATTCTCTAGCACGACTGCAAACTCAGCATGCGGCAAACAAAGCCCGACGTTGTGAGTGACAAGTATGCAGGTGCGGTTATACATCAGCGGACCCATCAGGGCTTTATCAAAGATCCACTTGGACGTGTGGGAGTCCACCGCGCTTAGGACATCATCGAGCAGGACGTGGCGTGCTTTGCTGTAGAGCGCTCGAGCTAGTGAGATTCGTTGCTTCTGCCCACCAGATAGTGTGACACCCTTCTCGCCGACGATCGTCTGGTCTCCAGCGTCCAGAATCTCCAGATCGCGCTGAAGAGAGCAGGCGACAATGACATCTTTGTAACGTTTTGCATCCCAATTGCTCGCGAAGACGATGTTGTCTTTCACCGTTCCATTAACCAGCCACGCCTGCTGTGCACAGTAGGCAACACTCTCCGTGAGGCCAGTTTCAGGATCGGGCTTCAGATCTTCGCGGCTACGTGCTCCCGGGAGAAAAACGTCTCCCTTGAGTTTCGTCATTTCGCCCAGCAATGCCATCAACAAAGATGTCTTCCCTGACCCTGTCGGCCCTACTACCACATTTAGATCGCCAACCTTGAATGAAAGGTCCAGATCCATGAGCTTGAAAGCCTCTGCAGCTATCTTGTCATTCATGTCGCTGCCGCCCCAGCTGAAGGTGCCTTTGTCGAAACCGATCAATGGCTGGCCGTCGACATCAGTCTTGTGCGTCACCAGCTGCACATATTTGTCCGTCTCGGGCTCGTTTAGATACTCTTCAATGCGGTCTACCGAGACCTTCGACTCTTGAACGTGGGCAATCATATCGGCCAGTTGATCGAGCGGAATTCGAAGGATCTGGAAGAGCGAGAGGGCGGTAAAGGCGACGGAGGGGACCAAGTCCTTCTTTTCAACATTGGTATAAACTAGGAAGGAAAGGAATGTGATCAAAACCGGGGCTCCAGACCATATGGTCGCGGCTATCGCCCATAGAATGTATCGCTGTCGTAGGTATTTCAGTTCCAGATATCGCTTTTCGTTGACTATTCCAACAAAGCGCTGTTCCCAGGCGAAGAATTTGATGATACGGATATTGGTGAGCACCTCGTTCGTGCTGTGGATTCTGGCATCCGTGGCTGCCAGGATAAGCTTTTGCATCTTTGTGAATTGCTTCGCAACGTAGAGATTGATTGGCGCGAGTATGACCATCATTCCTATACCAGCGATTGAACTGTAGCCTAGAATCCTGTAGAGTAGCACAACTGCTACTACCACCTGGACGGGCGTGTTCGCCCAGAGGAAGTGCAGATACGCGCAAATTTCGCTGACTTTGAAGGCATCAACAGCCATGAGGTTGATGATCGCACCAGTGGTGACCTGTGAATCCTCTTCGGCTTTCGCATTCTCCTGCTTCGGACTCTCCACGGCCTTCTTCTTCTTGCGCCCGAAGGTCATCATTCGCTTGAGGCGACTTGGTTCTTCCTCGTCTGACTTAATTTTATCCTTGCCAAGTACCTTGTCGGCGCCGGCAGCAGCTCTGCGCTTCAAAGCTTTGGCGTAGATTTCTCCAATGACGACCGCGCGTAGCCTGATGCAGATCTTGCGACCGATCCAGAGCGCCTGGCCGTCAGCCAGCGCAGAGAGGCATCCGGAAACGAATAGCAAGATGACATAAAACCAAGCGGCATTTCGTGGTGTGTAGTCAGGCGCTTCGACGTATTCGAGGATGGCTTTGAGCAGAAGTGTTGGCGCAAAGGTGAGAAAACCGGAAAAAGCGGCCCAAGAACCCTGTATGAACAGCGAACGCTTGAAATGCTTCAGGAGGTGGTAACCCAACGAGGACGTTTTCTTGACCTGGCGATATACCGATATAACCCTTGCCGCCTTATCTTTTGAAGCCAAGTTCCATACATCAGTGAGCTCGTATGTCTTTTTGTATCCCTTCCAAACAATCGGATCTACCCAAGAAAAAGTGGCAAGCGAGAAAACACTGGCGATGGGCTCTAGACTAGGCTCAATGTCTCCTTCATATTCCAGCTCCACCGCCTTGTTTCCCTTGCGTGACGTCAAAGCGATCAGGAAGAGCAGGGATGTCAGTGCGAATTCGGCGATGGTAAGCTTCTGCTCGAGAAGCGACCGCGGATGGATAAGGACCGATCGGAAGAGTAGAATCGCGAACACCCATTGGAAGCCGTAAATGAATGCGGTATGGTACCACAATCGCGGGAAGGACCATTTACTCGTGCTAGAGAACAGCAACCGCAGCGAGGCCAGGGTGGCGTTGTAGGCCCAGACGGCGATGCCCGTAAAAGCTGCGATCCGGCCTTTCCGACCCAATGATCCCGTGAAAAGCACGGCCAATTGAACGCCCAGTATCGCTAATACTGCCACCTCTTCGAGTATCACCACGGCGAGCTCGCCCCTGGGTTTGCTAACCGCCATTGTAGACATGGTCCGCCGACTGATTGTGGGGTTCAGCGCCAGCTCCTCATTGCGGTCGAACTCGTCTTCACTATCCGTGTCGGCGTCATCGCCATTGTAGTTGGGGCTCTGGAATGACCAGACACGACTGGGATCTCCGAGTGCGGAATATGCGTGGTAGTATTTGGACGATTTCGCATGCCGGTAGAGTTGTAGGAGGAGGTAAAGGAAGGACGTCCCACAAACGATGAGGGGGAATAATGTTTGAAGATAACTATCCACAGGTTAGCACTGAATGATGCCCGCATTTCCCAATTCGCAGTATCATATGCTGCCCTGCGTCTGTCAATTGAGGCCCCAGCTCGATACCCGTCTCCTGACTTCGTATTATCTGGAGCAGTGTCTGGCAAACTCGATTGCAGCCCAAAGTTGTATGGGAGCGGTGAATGTATGCCGATGAATGTCTGGACTGGTCGGAGCCTGCGCGTTTCTCCCTGGTCGAGGTAGACGGTTCAAGCTTCGAGGATATGTGTACATGGTTCGAAGCAAGCGTTTCGATCGGAAGACAGGAGGGCTGGATTCATTGCAATTGACTGTTCAAGCTTCTCCGAAGCTATGCGTGCATGCCCAAACATGGGGCCAATGATGAGTGGGGCTAAGAATCACGGACACTTACTCGAGCTCGAAGCATCGTGAAAAGTCGTCTTCGCCCCAGACCGGGCCTTTGCAATGGGCGAACATTTCCCAAACGACTGAGGGCGCGTTTTCACTTTGCCGTGTCGACCTCTCAGTGCGGATGAAGAATGCTCGCGGTCGGTGTTATGAGCAGTCGGTCGTGGGTCGCATGGGGAAGAGCGCGCCGGCGCAAGATGGGCAGTCGCGGACGTGAATGCCAAACAGAAGGAGCGCGCCAGAGGGAGGCGGGAGGTCGGCCAAGTGACGGTTGCAGAGGTTGAAAGCTCCACTTGGACCGCGGCGGCGGAGGCAAGCGTGCAGAGCACTGACGGCAACGACTGCAGCGACGGTGACGGTGCACGCGCCGGTAGGTGATGTAATGCGCCGAGCCGAAGCGTGGGACGAGGATGAGCAGCCGAGAGTCAATGATTCCGATCTGATAAGAGCTGCTAATAAGCCCACCACGCCTGTCACCTGTCTCAACTCGAACGCCTGAGACCCTTATATAGACAGAGCTGTAAGATATCGTGACCCTCCGCTGCTATATCGACGACGTCGGCTTGGACAGCATGTTCGGGAGCGGCGCCCTTTTACACACGCGGACCTACCCAACAACCTCACCGCTCTGAGTCACGAACGGTCTAGTCGACGGGTCGATAGCTATCGAGCATGCATATCGCTGCATCTGCACCAGCTCTCCCGACATCACCTTCCGGAAGAGCTACCGCGCATCCGTTCCATACCATGCCCTCCAGTCTGCGCCGCTGATTGTTGTGCTTCCGTTACAGGGCGCCTCCAATTTGGCGTTGAGTTTGCCCTGCAGCAGTGCAGATAACAGAGCTGACTTCTGTCGCGAAGTCACGAGCACCAGCAGAGTCATTTAATTACGAGTGAAGCGTGATGGCCCTGTATCCCCCGCCCTCATACAAGGCTTACTGTGGGACAAGCCGTATCTCGCATACCGGGCAAATCTGGGGAAGTGCAGCCTAGCGAACATGTTACCATATCAAAGGGCCCTGAAGACTCCGAAGGCAGAACTTCAATACTGGAATATTATCGAAGCAAGCCAGGTTATACAAGGGCCACCTTGCCCTCTCAGAGTCTCTGGATTGATAACGCCCTTTCGTGAGGGGTAGCGAAACATGCTGCATACCCTCCTGCATGAACCCATCCGGGCGCTTAACATGGCGCGAGCTCGGAGACCGGGGTATATTGAATGAAGCGAATACCACCGGTGACCCGAATCGTAGCTCTGCATGCACGAGGAGCATCTTCGGCTTTTCGGTATGCCGGAGGAACATCTTGCCAGCACCACTCCTGATGCTGCCGATACCGCCTTTATGGTGCAAAAAAGACCCTCCTCCACCATGACCTTTGTAGTGGTAGCACCTGTTGGCAAAGGCACAGCTAGACGCCGCAACAGCTCGTATCGCGCGCAAGATGATTCCGTATTTGAGTGCACGAAAGTGATTAGAGTAAGAAAAAGATGCATTCATATGTACACGGATCGAGCACAGCGTCTCTCTACTGCCGGGGCTTCGCAACTGGGACCCATGGACTGTATTTGCTCTTTGTCCTGCATTCATCAGCATCGACCAATGATCCGCACGCATCGAGACATACGTGCTGTAGGTCTTGAAACCCGAGCGACTCCATGTCAACGTCGGGCGGTGCTCCTTGGGTTCCCATTCCCTCACTTGTCTCTGCAGAATGGGGTCTGCGACGGGCGCTTTGTCTACCATGTAGGACATCCAGGCGTGCCTATCCAATTAGCTCCAGCCTTCCGTCTTGCGTTCCGAGTGTGCGTACCATCCAGGCTCGATCTGAGAACTGCAACATGTCAACGCCGTGCCTCAAGCAGGGCTTCGTTCTGCACCTACGGATCGTATTCCTTGTCCTTGTAGTCCACCCAACGCGTCCTCACTTAGCACAATTGTCAATTGGCCGTCCCTTGAGTTCCAATCAAGGGACTGACTCACAAGGGAGCTCCTCTGCCAGGTTCTCATAGTACTTGTTGCCGTACCGGTCCTGGCCGATCAGGGTTCCGGCTTTGGTGTCACCTACCACCCATCAGCTACCCAGCCTCCACGATATATTTCTCTATTTCGCACCGATGGTCTATAGCCCCGAGCGGCAGCGGTTAGTGACGGGCGCGGCGGTCATGAAGCGTTGGAGGTTCGTACCTGCATTTGGTGGCCATATTCCTGTTGCAAGCGTCAATTGAGTTCAGAGCTGGCTGAGGAGCTGCGGAAGACACTCACCTTGAATCCGATCCGGCGCAGATTGCGCAGCGTCCTCAGCAGAGTCGACATGGCGGCGGGGTTGCGTATTCGAAGTGCTGTTGGTGGAGCTCTCACGACCTGGTTCCTAGCGTTCGCCAAGTAATCACCTATTCAAGCCTAGCGCTGAACCAACTACATCTCGAAAGGCCTCCGTCCTCGTGCAAACACCCCCGGACTTTTTCCCTACCTGGGCGGTAGGGTACGGGATTCCGCATCAAGAGGCCTCTTACACACCTTTTGAAATCCAGCTGGGCGTCAGCATGATAATTCGGAGTGTGCTACGGCCGCAGGGTGTGAGACGATGTATAAGCCAAAGCGTTCGCGCCTCGCGTTCGTCCCATCGCGGCGCAAGGAGATATTCGACTGCGAATGCGAATGCAGGCGCATCAACAATGGCGGCAACACCACAGTCTCATAGCTCGATGCTTGCAGCCATGACTACAGATCTTGACAAGATTGCGCCGAGGTTCGAGGTGCAACCTGAGCAAATTGAGATACTCAAGACGCCTGCCGAGTTTTATGAGACATTGAAGGTTGGTCCAATTTTTCGTCTCAAGAAGCCGCCAGAAAGAGATATATTTGTGGGACATGTAGCAGGGACTCTTTCACTGGCTCGATCATACCTGGGAAAGGATTTCCTGTCAGTTCGACTGCTGTATACTTTGTCTTTGCTCGCAAATCCGGGTCCTGACGTCAAAGTCCCATCAAGTCACTGTAGTTCTCACAGACCGTGCACTCTAACAGCTCCCAGACCAAAATCCTCAACGCCAAAACCCGCGTATACCTCTCCACCCTATACATCGGCCGCACTGAACACGACCTCATCACCACCCTCCAAACCTCTCTCCGCCAAAACCCCGACCTCACAGTCTCCATCCTAACCGACTACTTGCGCGGGACCCGCGAATCCCCCAACCCATCATGCGCCTCCCTTCTCGCCCCTCTAATCCGCGAATTTGGCCCTAACCGGGTCGAGATCCGCATGTTCCACACGCCTAATCTGACCGGCCTCCGCAAACGCCTGCTGCCAAAACGCATCAACGAAGGTTGGGGTCTCCAGCACATGAAGCTCTACGGCTTCGATGACGAAATCATCATGAGCGGCGCGAACCTAAGCGAAGATTATTTCACGAACCGGCAGGACCGGTACCATCTCCTAAAGAGCAGGGAAGTCGCTGCGTACTTTAGCAAGATCCACAACGGCGTCTGCGGATTAAGCTTCGACGTGCAGCCTTCTGATGAGGAATCTGGATTCAAGATGTCCTGGCCGGACAGTAATCCCGCGCCTTCGCCCCTCACATCACCCAAAGACTTCAAAGCCAAGGCATCGAAGCATCTGAGCCACTTACTTACGCCGGCGAACTCACCTGCACGGGAGACAGGACGAAGAGAGAAGACAACAACAACAACGACGACAATCCACCCCATCCTCTCCCTTGTCCCACTCCTCTCAACCTCGACCGAACTCCCAGCCCTAACACACATCCTCACCACGCTCTCCACGCCGCCCTTCAACCCCTCAACATGGACCTTCACGGCCGGCTACTTCAACATGACCGCCTCCTTCCGACGTCTCCTCCTCGCCACTCGGCCCGCCCACGGCACAGTGCTCACCGCGCACCCGCACGCAAACGGCTTCTTCGGGTCCAAGGGGGTGAGCGGTATGCTGCCCGACGCTTACACGCATCTCGCGAAGACCTTTCTCCGGAGAGTGAGACTAGAGGGGTTGAGTGAGAGCGTGAGGCTGAAGGAGTGGAAGAGAGGCAAGATCGGCGAGGAGGGCGGGTGGACGTACCATGCTAAGGGGCTGTGGGTTGCGTTTCCCTCGTCGGCTGACTCTTCTACCGCTACTACGCCCACTGCTACAGAGGGCGAGTCCAGCGCTGTATCCGAGAAGGATCAAGATCCTAGCCTCACCGTCATCGGGTCCTCAAACTACACCAAGCGCTCCTACGAACTCGATCTCGAAGCCAACGTCGTGATAGCGACGTCGGACCCCGGTCTGCGACGGAGATTGGGCGAGGAAGTCAGATGGCTGGGCGAGTACGCGAAGGAAGTTGATGAGCGGGAGTTTGAGAAGCCGGACAGGAAGGTCGGGCTGGGGGTTAGGCTGTCGATGTGGGTTGTGCGGGTGTTGGGTGGGGCATTGTAAGCTAATGGGACGTGGTCACCATCAAGGAAGGGGTCCTTGAACATGTCCCATGTAACAGTATGATCATAGAAGCATGTACAAAAGCTGTAACGTCTAGTCACAAGCAGTAGAGACCAGCGAGCCCAAGCAAATAGAACAGCTTATCCCAATTACAAATCTACATAGCGAAGCGGGTATCTTGGTCGAAGGAAAATGTCTCAAAGATCGCTCTAGCCCATGGTCTATAACGCCATAAGCTTTTGTAACAGTATGTCCCCAACCACGATTTATTACGAGGTCGCCCAACAGTTCCGAGTGACGCGCCATACCACGAGGCCCCGGTCGCCGACGACTCTGCCCATTGTCTTCCAGAAACCATCTTCTGCGAAATCCATATCATCCAGATTCAGATGGCGGCGGTAGCTCCACACTTCGTCAAGCGAAATCTCCTCCCGCAGAGCCTGATCTTGATACGGCCTCAGGAAGTACGCCGACCTTGGCGCAACGAGGTACACAGCGCCCTTGCCCTCGATCTTCGGCGGTTTGCGTGTTCGACAAGCCGGCAGCGCAGCCTTGACCTCCTCGAGCATCTTATCCCCTGGCATACCCATCAAATCCACCGTCTTGAGCTCTTCGTTCTTGCCGTTCAACAGCCATGTCGGGGGACTGTACGTCTTCCACCAGAATGCATGCGTGACGTACTCTGGTGTCTTGGCGATGTGCATTTGCACGGGTACGATGCCACCTTGGTGGTACACGCCCATGATTATGCCCAGCAGCGCGTTGAAGAATATCCATCCCGCAAGCCATATACGTGTGTGTGGGCGAGGGAGTCGGATCGAGGCTAGGATCAACGGGACGGCGGGAAGGAGGAAGCGCGCTTCCTGGTGCGGGAAGATGCTCAGGAGGGTGATGCCCGAGAGGGCGGATACGAGGAGAGGGTTGAGCTGTGATGGGCGGAGGAAGAAGAGGAGCGGGAAGGCGGGGCCGAGGAGTTGTGGTATGTTGACAAGGAAGTGCTGGTAGCGAGGGTGGATGCCATGTCGGGCGAGGTTGGTCGCGTCGGAGTTGTAGAGGAAGTTGTTCAGAGGTGTGATTACGGGGTTGTGTAGAAGGCTCGAAAAGAAGAATTCACCGGGGGTATAGAACGCGGTGTCGACGCTGATGGCTATGAACGCGGTGAGAGAGGCAAATAGGAGAACGAAAACGAGGGAGAAAGGCCTGGGGAAGGTCAGTCACGCTTCGGCAGGGATGGACGAGGATACTCACTTGCGCCCAAAGTGAGGAAGCAGGCTGAAAGAGGGAACGAGAAGGAAGGCTGGAAAGGTAATCCGATTAAAGGTGCCAGCGACAACGAAGAAGCCCAAGAGAGAGGAAGCCAGGAGTCCGGAACGTTTCTACACCACCTCGTTAGCTGCAGGCCTAGGATCTGGGGTGCATTCCGCCGGAGGAAGCGTACCTTGTCCTCGACGATGCGCTGGATCAGCACCAAACTCCAGCTCACCACGAGGGTTTCCAAGCTGTTGGAGAAGGTGTGCGTCTGAAAAGTCCAGGTCACATAAGAAGAGGCGATCAACAGCAACGCAACGCGTCGAGCGCGTCGTGGCTGCACCAGCTCCTGTATCGCCCAGTCCTCTAGCACAACGCTCAGCGTGAGCATCAACACGCGCAGTGTCCAGTACACGACCGACGGGGATATCTCCTCATAGCCGAAGCCCTCCCACAGCCAGCGTAGAATGTACATGGGCCAGCCGTAGGCCAGCCATAGCGGGAAGGTGCTGCGGATGGGATTTGCGGAGGTGAATTCCCATGTTTCGTGAACCGGATACGAGAAGACGCGTCCTGCAAAAAAGACACACTGTTAGCTGAAGCTTGAGCAAAGCTTGGCCGCGGGCCCATGGCTGCCTACCTGCTACGACCTCCGGGCCCTGGAAGTTCTCATCGGGATGGAGGTAGCTCGGCGATAGCGCAAAGTAGATGCGCACCAGCACTAGGAAGAAATACGTTCGCCGCCACATGCTGCGTGTAAAGAAAGTCCGGCGTGGGGAGCAGTGGGAGCGGGCGCGGGCATGTCTGTGGTCGTGGATAATGTTGCCAGTCGGGCAGGGCAGCAGGCTTTATGACCTGGCCGTCCGATAGGCGTAGTGTGATCACTGACACCAGTCCAGTCGCTGGTGGTGCTACGGCCACGCGGGAAAGGGGTGAATTGGACAGATCACCGAGCTCGGGACCGTTGGCAGCAAATAGTCAAAGGCAGAGCTTGCTACATGTTGAGAGAGCAAGTGGGCAGAAATAAGGGCCATTTGTCAGATGGCTTGCTGAGATGGCATATAGCCGCAAACGACTCGGGCATCATCAAGCTCCCAGCTGTTCGCTCGATGCGGACGCCAAGACCAACTGGAATGCGCAGTCACGTGGCAGCTCCGAGTCCATGGGGTCGACTTTGGACTTGTCCGGATGCCGTTGATTGCGTCTCCATTGTCTTCGAATTTATGGGTCGAATCCTTCTGATCAGCACTCGTATGCTCTGTTCCTACGAACTGTACCTGCGGCTCGAGTCGAGCACTGGGACTGCGATACTGCGCAAAAGCTCGGTGCCCGCTCGGGGATTATTGGCACTCCGCAGTTTACAGGTGGCCCCGGCGACAGCGGGAAGAGGGTGCGTGAAGGTAGTCAGTGACTGTACGCAGAGTGACTGTTGCCGCAGTATTGCGCGCCCTTGTCGCATTCTCGTCGTTTCTGTGGACACTGGCATGCGGTTCCGCGGTTTGGTGGTGACCTGTTGCCTAGGAGGTACCAAGTAGCTTTACGAGCTCTGTCATACAAGGCACAAATGGTATTGTCTCCATTGTGGCTTTCACGCCCAAAATTCAAAAATATATGTAGGGTTCCCGGGTTCTCAGTGAAATTATTTGGGCGATGTGAAAGCAAGGCCAAGCAAGTGGGCGGAGACAAAGACTGCAGCCTTGCGCTTTCCCTGTTTGGGGGCTGTGGCCTAACCTCGCCTCCAGGCGGAGCAACAGCGCAATCCACGGCTCTACTCTTCACCCTCACCACAAACCGAGAAGCCCCCCCATATAAAAGCCTTCCCGCCCGCAGGCCCTTGTGTCTCCTAACCTCACACACAATATCCAACTCCGCCAACCCATAACCACCACAGCGAGCTCACCCGCTCCCGCACTCGTCCAACCCCGCTCCATCCTCACCCTAATTTCCATTACCACAACATCTTCAAGATGGCCGCCAGCACCGAACCCGTGAAAACGATCAAGCTCACCACGTCCGACAACCAGGACATGACGGTCGATCGCGAGGTCGCCGAGCGCTCCATCCTCATCAAGAACCTGCTCGAGGATCTTGGTGATGCTGAGGGCGAGGCCATCCCCATTCCCAACGTATGTACCTCCACGCTTACCTTCGTTTGACATTTCGAAGCTCATGCGCAACAGGTCAACGAGGCCGTCATGAAGAAAGTCCTCGAGTGGTGCGAGCATCACCGCAAAGACCCCCCGGCCTCGCAGGATGACGACTCCGACTCCCGCAAGAAGTCGACCGACATCGACGAGTGGGACCAGAAGTTCATGCAGGTCGACCAGGAGATGCTCTTCGAGATCATTTTGGTATGTTCTTACCCTCTCCTTCGTCTCTGCCACATGCGCACCACCACCATGCGACGGCTATTTTTGGCATTCGCGTGGTACAGCAGCCTTTATTGTCCCCGAACCGACCCCCGCGTGAACAATGACTAACAGCTCTCAGGCCGCCAACTACCTCGACATCAAGGCGCTCCTCGACGTGGGCTGCAAGACCGTCGCCAACATGATCAAGGGCAAGTCTCCGGATGAGATCCGCAAGACGTTCAACATCCAGAATGACTTCACCCCCGAGGAGGAGGACCAGATCCGCCGCGAGAACGAGTGGGCCGAGGACCGCTAAGCGGCTCTTCCTTGCACGTATCCGTTCTTCCGTCTTCCCTCGATTTACGCTCCGACCCCGCATTACCGCTCGGCACAACGTTGATATGCGGTGGTGTTTCTCTTACGGCACATGGGTTCTAGCCGGAGTTTAGGGATTGGTTCTTTCGATTTGGCCTGGTTATCTCAACGGGGTATCTGGTGGGTCAATACACGGCATGGTGTCTCGCGGGGTTACGAATCCTGGACGCGAGCGCTTTTGGCTATCGGTGATGGTTGATTCGGTTTCGGTAGCGTCAAGAATCAAAAAAGTATCATGTAATGTGGTGTGCCTGCATGCCAAACGTGATGTCGTGTTCCCTTCCTGGCGCTGCGAGCTGCCCGGACATATGAGTCACTGCACACCTGGTAATAGAGGTGATATGGGGTACACCAGGAAGCCTTCCCGCTGCAACCCTTAACGTAGCGAATCGCGCACGCTGCACTTTAACGAGTGAGTCACCCCAGCATGAGTAGATCCTAGCGTGGCTGACGAAGGAAGTTCCCATGCGACGTAGTAGTCTGCAGCACTTAACTCTCATGATCGAATTGGATTGGGCATATCGTATTCGATTTGCATGCAGAGTAGACCTTTTCCCAGCCCGTCTACAGCCACACCTACGATTCGACATCCTTCTCCCTCACATCTCACCAACCCCTCTTCGCCATCTTCTCGTCCTCGCCCATCTTCCCCACATTAATCCCCACCATCGCCTCACCCAGATCCATACTAACCTCCATCAACACCTTTGGATCCCTAAAATGCGTAACCGCCTGCACAATCGCCTTAGCCCTCTTCGCCGCATCCCCCGACTTAAAAATGCCACTGCCCACGAATACCCCATCACAGCCCAACTGCATCATAAGCGCGGCATCCGCCGGCGTCGCCACACCGCCCGCCGCAAAATTCACAACCGGCAACCGTCCCAACTTCGCCGTCTCCTTGAGCAAGTCATACGGCGCACCGAGTTCCTTTGCATAGACGCGTAGCTCGGCGTCGTCCATGCCCTTTGCGCGCGTAATCTCTGCGTTGACGGTGCGCATGTGGCGGACGGCTTCGATGACGTCGCCGGTGCCGGCTTCGCCTTTTGTGCGGATCATGGCGGCGCCTTCGCTGATGCGGCGGAGGGCTTCGCCCAGGTTGCGGCAGCCGCAGACGAAGGGGATGCGGAAGTTGTCTTTTGTGACGTGGTGGACGGCGTCGGCGGGGGTCAGAACTTCGGACTCGTCGATGTAGTCTACGCCGAGGGCTTCGAGAATCTGTCAAGTGTTGGCATGGGGGCTTGGGATGTGGAGAGAGAGGAGGCGAGAGGGAAGGGAAGGGGAATGTACCTGGCACTCCACGAAATGACCGATTCGTGCCTTGGCCATTACGGGGATTGTGACCGACTCCATGATCTCCTTGATCATCTTGGGGTCGCTCATGCGGGCTACGCCGCCTTGGGCGCGAATGTCGGCGGGGACGCGCTCAAGGGCCATGACGGCGGCGGCACCGGCTTCTTCTGCTATGCGTGCCTGTTACATTGTTAGCATTGATCTGTTCCCGGAGTCTTCGATTGGAAGGCTCCGAGACCGCGCACTCTGAAAGAGCGGGAGATGCAAGGCGTACCTGCTCGGCATTCACCACATCCATGATAACACCACCCTTCAGCATCCTCGCCAACCCAGCCTTGACGGCGAAGTTGTTCTCCCCATCGTGTGCCCCGTTGCCATTCGTAGTGGGTAGTTCAGTAGCCATTATATCGAATGATGTGTCCTAGCTCTCTCTGACGCGTAGTAATCGAAGACGCAATTGCAGTGGCGGGACAAACAAAGCCTCCCAAGGTCCGAAAGAAAGATGGTACGAGAAGAGAGGAATCGAGTTGGTAAACTAAGAACACGAAGAGAAGGTGAGCAGACAAAAAGAGTGAGTCAAGGAAATAAGCTTCTACACTTTCCCTGGGCGCGGCAACGGAGAAAAAAAATGTTGCTCACGCATGTCATGATGGAAGTTCTGGGCGAGACCGGCTAACGCGGGGCAAACGAGCCGACCCCACTTCGTAAGGGTTCTGCAAAGCTTCCGCCAGTATCCTACACCTCCCTCATTTGTACATTGTACGCGCATGTACTTGATAGGGCGCCTTGCACCTGGGCGCTCTGTAAATGCGCATAGGGCGTTTATGCGAGGAGTCAGACACATACAAAGCGCAGACATGCTTGATTATGGTGTAGAGAACGAGTTGGATGGACGCCTTGTACAGGGTATCTTGATCTTCTTGACCAGTCTTAGCGGCGAGATCGGAGGGCGCAGAGTCTACTACCAATGCTGAGCGCCGTGCAAAGCCGCGATTATGCTAAAATGCACCCAATGATACCTACGGGAAGACCCGACCAAAGCAGCAAACGTCTCTATCAATACGGTGCCGTCTCGCGCTTGAGCCACTTCATAGTAAGCTCGTCATCCTCAAAGAACTTGCTCGTCTTGTCAAAAACCTCCTGGTGGTACTCGTTGATGAAGCTCTTCTCATCCTCAGTCAACAAGCTCATGTCGACCAAATTTCTACAATGCGGCGTCATGGTCACCCGCTCAAAGCCAAGGTACGGTTTATCGCCGAATTTATGCTTCGTCTCCACCTCCTTGACCATGACCATGTTCTCGATGCGGATGCCGAACTTGCCGTCCTCGTAGTAGCCCGGCTCATCTGAGATGACGTTGCCGACTGAGAGCGAGACCTCGGAGTACTGGACGCGCGTGCCGATGCCGATCGGGCCCTCGTGGACGTTGAGGAAAGAGCCGACGCCATGACCAGTGCCGTGCCGGTAGTCGAGACCTTCGGCCCAGAGGAATTGGCGCGCCATGGAGTCGAGGGCGAAGCCGGTGGTGCCTTTCGGGAACCGCACTCGCTCTAGGGCGATGTTGCCTTTGAGTACTAGAGTGTAGGCCTTCTTCTCCATTTCTGTGGGCTCGCCGAAGTGGAGTGTTCGTGTGGTGTCGGTCGTGCCGTCTTGATACTGGCCGCCAGAATCGCAGAGGTAGATAAGCTTGGGGTCGATGATAGAGCAGGCCCCCTTTTCGGGCTTATAGTGGATCACGGCGGCATTCGGCCCGACCGAGGAGATGGTATCGAAGGACAAGCCCATGAAGAGTTCGCGCTTTTTCCTGATGGACTCTAGCTTATCCGCTCCGTCGACTTCATCCAGAGTTGCGCCTTTATTGACCAGCTGGTCTTCGAGCCATGCAAAGTATTCTGTAAGTGCTGCGCCGTCTCGGATGTGGCATTGCCGCATCCCCTCCAGCTCGACTTCATTCTTGATAGCTTTCGCATCACCAATCGGACTGCGGACTTCGTCTACACGCTCTTCCCCTCCCAAAGCCTTGTTCAAAGCCCAGGATGCTCGAGTGGAGGTCAGGAACTTCTTCTTCTCTGTGGTCTCACCCTCAGGCTGGGCTGTTTCTGCGCTCAGAGCAGCGACATCTTCGAATATCGCGTCATACGGTCTAAGCGTCACAGCATCTCCGAGGTGCTCTTTCGCTTCGGGTGTAAGCTTGGTCTCGTCTATGTACAAAGTGGCCGCAGTAGGCGTCACGACGGCGTACGAGAAGAAAACGGGGTTGTAGGGGATGCTGCGCCGCGTTAGCAAGAGAGTGCTTGATCCGGCGACCACCAACATACTCGCTGCCGCGGAGATTGTACAGCCAAGCAATCTCATCTAGCATTGACACGACAAATCCCAAGCTCTTCTTCTTCTCCAGCTCTTTCCGAATATCCTCAATCTTGTCCGCGAAGCTCTTGCCAGCATATTTGTCGGGCTGCACTATCACGCGCTCGCTGGGCCGGTCCGGCCTATTCTGCCCCCATACCAGGTCGACCAGGTTCTCGCTGACTGCCTTGTATTCGCCGCCCTTCTTCTTGATCTTGTCCGCGAGTTTGCGTGCATCGGCGGCGGTCACCACGCTCGGATCCACGCCAACGACCTTGCCGCCTTCAGCTTGCTCCGCCGTCCACTCATGAACAGTTGGCACGTCCTGCAGCCCCTGCTTCAACAGTTCCCAGTTGCCGTCCAGTTGCTTCTCGGCCTGGTTGAAGTATCGGCCGTCGGTGGCGAGCGCCGCTTTCTCGTGCGTAATGACCGCATAGCCCGCCGAGCCCGTGAAGCCACTTATGAACGCTGCTGTGTTTCAGTATGGGACCGGGTAGAGGCGCTCTGGCGGGACGGAGCGGTTGCGGGGTATCTGACCTCGACGGCCGTCACAGGGGGCTATGTACTCGCTCTGATGGCTGTCTTCCGAGGGCACCACTGCCAAGAAGTTAGTTTTGGCAGCTCTAACCATGCCCCGGACGAGATCGTGTACTGTATACATCTAGCTGGTGCTCCTTCATGAGCTTGCGGAGCTCGGCGAGCCGCTCGGTGGTGTTGACTTTCTCCATGTCGACAGCAAGCAGACGAAAGGATGCGTGGAAAGCTCGGGCGATGAGAGAGGGCCGGACGACTACATATGCCGCTTGTGTCGCGCGTGGGTGCAGACAGTGTGGCACGAAGCGAGGAGGGAGGAACATCTATCGGGACAGGGCGCTTTGGATTTCGAGCCCTCATGCGCCCCTCGATTGCCTCGCAGCCACGGACTTACGAAGGCGCGATTGGCGCTAGGGTGGGTGGGTCAGAGGGCTTCAGGAAACAGCCTTGCCAAGACTTTTACAACCAACACCACCTGCGACGACAGCATTCAAATCCTTCGTAGCACAGCCATCTTCGGCTCGGTATCCCATTCAGAATCCGGCGACAATGCTCCTGTGCCCTAGCGTGCGCCCTATCACCTTCGCAGACCGTCGTATCAGGTAGATGCAGCCTGACCAGGCAGGATCAGGCAATCGGTGAAAAATCAAGCCCAGAGTAAGAAATTTTGCGAGGAGCTGCAAAGAGTGCACGATCTTGCTGGTCAGTTGCATCCTCGCAGCTTGTTTGTTTCAAGGGGGTCCAACAAGACTCACACAGTGGAGGTAAGCTGGCATCAGCCTTTCATGCGGGCCTTTGTTTCATGCAATGGATTTAGACGTTTCCTTCTCTCCAGTCGACGTCATTTTCGCCCTTTCTATGTTTCTATTTCCATTAACAAGTCGTCTTTCGAGTCTGGCCCCAAGAAATTTTCCGTTGGGGCTACGCAAACACATCACCATACCAACCCCACTCTCGAGTACGACCGGCAGCCCGCGCACAACCGCTGATCAGATCCCTCAAGAAAAATATCGTTAATATTGTCTAATAGACAAGGCAACATGTCGAATAATCTGGCAGGATCACACCAGGGTCTCCCCCTCAGCCTGGAGGAAATAGAGCGCCTCGTCAAGACGCTCTATGACCCGGGCCAGGCAGGGAAGATCCGCGAGACTGAAGCAACACTAAAGATACTACAACGCTCGCCTCAAGGCTGGGAGATTGGAGATTCTCTACTTAACAGCACTGACGAAAACGTCCGTTTCTTTGGCGCCCTTACCCTGACAGTGAAGATCAATAACGATGCGTATGTGGAGTTTTCCCCTTTCTTAGCGACGTTCTAACTTCTCAGTTCCTCCTTGAGCGAAGAAGAGTCAGAGCAGCTACTTATCAAGCTCATTGTACGTCTACCTCCATGTGTTACCATCCCACGTTCGACTGACACTTACTAGCATCATCTTGTCACACGCCCAAGTTCCTCTGTCGCTACGCGAAAGCTGTGCTCAACCCTTGCGCAATACTTCACCAAGCCGATATCCTCATGGAATCAGTGCGTCCAGAGTCTCGCCCTCTCCTTTGCGTTACAACAACCGATCCTAGACGACGCGCTCGCAGATCATCCATCTGCATGGGACACACTTCCACAGTTGCCGGACGAGCAGCTGCTGGTACTACTAGAGTTTGCGATGAACACAGCCGACGAGACCAAAAAACTAGCAGCCAACCCGGAGTACGTATACACCAAATGTCTTGGTCCGGTCCTTGCTAATTCCAGTAGTCGGAGGCCGCACGAACGTATGATATCGAATGTAGAGACCATTGAAGCCCTTCTACAAGTTTCTTTGGGCCGCGGTATCCAATATCTTTCCACGCCAATTGGTGAACCTACCTTCGAAGAGCGGAGCAGGTCCGGAGAGCGAATGTGTGCAGCGGCTCTCAAGTGCTTTGTCGTACGGTTGGATTTGTTGACATCTACACTTGCAAACGCTAACTGCTGTAGGGGTGGGTCTTCTATGCTCAGTCCGAATTCAAAGAAGTGCCAGAAAAGTTGCGGTACCTGCGATCCTCTACCGAAATGGTTCTGAGCTGCTTGGAATACAATGTCGACGACGTCATGGACCTGGTAGCAGAGGTGCTTGAGGACTATCCCAGTTTCTTCGAGAAGAAACACCAGGAGATGCTGTGGTCTGCTGTAACAGGGCCCTGGGGTATGGAAATCCTCAAGAACCTTGATGCCGAGACAGTTTCCCTCGCCAGAATCATCGTTGCCTACGCACAAGAGCTTGTCGAGAGCAAAAAGCTATACATGGAGCCGGATGACCCACACCATCACCACGTTTTGTGTAAGTTGGATCGCGAACTAAGCTCCACGTGGTTGACCCGCTGACAGCGCCATAGCGTTTCTGCATGATCTGCTGAAGTACCCAGAGCCAATCGGAGTCGACGATGAAGTGGCGCCTGTCGCTCTCGAGTTCTGGAGCAACTATGTTACCTCCGTTGCCGAAGCATCGTTCAATTATCAGGAGGACGAACATCCGGATTGGTTACAGCCAGCCAAAGTCAACGTCCTGCAGGTCATATCCGAGCTGCTTCAAAAGATCATATACCCACCCGTTGATGTCACAAAAACATGGGACTCAGACTCCAAGAAGACGTTCAAGGTCTTCCGAGTAGACGTTCGCGACATTACGATAGAAGCATTCGAGCTGCTGCGAGACGACCTGACGAGGCAGTTCATCGAATTCTCCATCCGCGCACTGGAAA
Organism: Pseudomonodictys pantanalensis; assembly: GCA_019022785.1. Taxonomy (NCBI): domain Eukaryota; kingdom Fungi; phylum Ascomycota; class Dothideomycetes; order Pleosporales; family Parabambusicolaceae; genus Pseudomonodictys; species Pseudomonodictys pantanalensis. Next base: position 70,051 of record JAFHBV010000081.1, on the reverse strand, counting down.
CTGGCAGTTGGCTTGAGCTCGAGGCAGGGCTGTACTGCATAATATCTGTTGCTGATGCTCTCACCCACATCGATGAGGACGTCAGCAAACTTTTCGAGCGCCCGCTCTTCACTACAATCTCCGAGCATGCCGATATTCCAGCTGTCACACGTCGAACGGCTGTCGAGCTAGTCGCCGCTCTGAATCACTTCTTCCTCCGGAATCCGCAGTTCCTTCCCCAAGTGCTACCTTTCCTCCTCAGCGCACTTGCTCAACCGTCTCTCGCTCATGGTGCTGCTAAGTCTTTCGCGTCGCTCTGTTCAGAATGCAGAAAGTCACTTACCGCCGAGCTTCCATCATTCTTTGAGATGTACCAGCAATTCCTGACATATCCCACCGCCGAGGAGTTTACAAAGAGCAAGATCCTAGAAGGAATTGCCGCAATTGTGCAAGCTTTGGAGACGGAAGAGAAGCAACTTGTTGGCGTCCAACAGCTCTTCCAGTACGTGGCACACGACGCTATGCAGGCTATCAACTTCACCAAAGAGGGCAATGATCCCGAGCAAGGCCTTGTCTTAGCTTTGACTACACTGAAGTGTCTTTCTTGCATCGGAAAAGCCCTTCAAGCACCGGATGAAGATGTCGTAGATCTCAGACGGGAGCACGGCGAATCTACATTCTGGACCCAAGGTCAAGGCAAGGAGATTCAGAACCAGATCATCAACTTCATCAACTACCTCACGCAAGTCTTCCCAGCGAATGACGAGATCATCGAATCAGGCTGCAATGTTCTCCGAGCCGGCTTCAAAGAGATGGAACCTGGACCTTTTGTCCTGCCACCCTCCGCGGCCATCGACTACATCACGAGGACGTCAGTCCAGACACCTCGCCTGGTGTACGTTTTGGAGACTGCATGTTGCTGGATATCGTCACACAAAGAATCAACGGAGTTCGAGGCTCAAGCGCAGCGGCTTCTACATCACGACCTCAGCATCATGCAGGCTCTGCAACACCCGAGGACCGATCCGGAGGTGGCTGTTAGCTGCATAGAACTCTTACAAAGTGTTCTGAAGCATAATGCCTCGATTATCAAGAGCGAGCATCCGGATGTGCTCAAAGGGATGTTCGATTTCTCGATCGAGTGCATCAAATCACCCGAGGTATTGCCAAAGCGAGCGGCTGCCGCGCTATGGAAGGACATTTTCGAGCGGCTCGGGAACACGAGACATAAGGATCAGGCCACGTGTCAAGACATCACGGACCATTTTGGACAAGCAGTGGTGTTCGCCCTGATGACAAACATTTGCGGCGAAGTCGACTACACCAGCCTCGAGCATATCCTCATACCTTTGCGCAAGCTCATTCAGCATGACAAGCATGCAAGAGCATACGTCACGACGGCACTGGCTGAGGTTCCTCTGATTCAGAGGGTACAGGGCGATCAAGCAGTACAAGATCTAGTGAGGAAGTTCATCGAGAGTGCAATGAGGTATGTCCTTTTCTTCCGATTGGCACGCTCGCGCATGCACTGACCTATATACAGAAACGCCAAGAACTCGCCGGCGTTCAAGGAAGCCATCAAGGCCTTTTGGCAGAGCTGCAAGCAATTGCAGATGCAGTTCGCGCCGCAAATGATGCACCATGCACACCGCTTCAACTACTGAACTTGGTTACCTCTAAGTTCACGACCCCTCTTGCTTCGGCAACTTTAGAATTCCGCAAATCCCGCCAGAGCAAACGTCAATCCGAACGTGATCTTGAAAGCGACGTTATCCTGGATCAACGACCGGACATTCGTCTGCTTCATTCGTCGCTGCATCCAAGAGTAAGGGACAACGTGTATGCCTCGCGATTCGAGGAACTATGGCCGGTCAGCCTCCTTTGCCATCTCTTCTGCATCACGGCGTCCGTCACAGAGATAGATAAGCTGAAGTAGTACGCTGCTCTGCATCATGCCATAGAACTCATCCCACCAAATCAGACCAGATTCAAATCAATCACATACCTGCACAAACACAATGCCTAGCCCCAATAGCACCGCCAATGGCTTACTGAACACACTAACGCCCATGCCCGCCAGCACACCCAAAATGCTGCCCATGCTGATCTGTCGAACTGCGCGGGGGTTTATGCCGCCGGATTGCTTGATGACTGGTGTGGAGGCGTTGTTCGTATAGTTTGATTGTAGGTCCGAAGTGATTTTGTTGAAGGGGTTGGCCACTCCGCTGTCGCAGAGGAACGGACGGTGTGCGTAGGCTATGAGTGGTGTTGAGAGCAGGATGGGGGTGGTGAGGAGGAAGGCGCGGCGGAGTCCGGGGTAGAGGAATGCCATTGTGGAAGGGCAGGTGTGTGGGTGTCCTGGAACTCGATTGGAGCGGTAGAGGTTGGCACTTTTTGATTCTTCTGCAGGCTGCGATGAATACCTGTGTTGTAAGTACGTGGAGAGTCGATCCTGGAGCTCTGGATGTCTTCGTTGCCCGCTAGGATGACGCGCAGCGTTTGGTGTTTGGAATTGCAGAGGCGCTGAATGCTTCTGACACGTTCCCGGGACCGGGCTGCAGACGCGACCAGGGAATTGGAGACGCAATGGCCTGCAAAACATGGAGTAAGCATCCAAACGGTGTGAGAGTGGTGTTCAGTTGTAGTGATGTCATTGGCTGCTTTTTGCTCCACCGCTACGCCATTTTCGGAATAGAGCTTGGACCCTGACAGTTGACACGGAATTGTTCCTGAGGTTTCAGGATGGCATCTCGTGGCTTCAACTGCACCATGGCTGCTCCCTAACGCACCTGACTGTTGTCTGGTGCGTGATTGACTACTCGCACACGATTCTGGCCTCCATACTCCTGTGTAATCGCGCGTCTTCTCCCCGAACCGCAACAATGGCGCCGCGATCGATGCTTCTCGCGGTCGCGAATCTCCTCATTCCGGTCGCTATACTGGTCTTTGCGACGGGCTTCTTTCCGTATAAGCCGTTTATGCCAGGACTGGCCGAATATGAAGAGTTGGGCTTCGCGGACAGGATGGGCTGGGAGGAGGAGAAGCCGCCGAAGGCGCCGTTTAACAAATTGGTGTTTATGGTTGTCGATGCGTTGAGAAGTGACTTTGTGTATGGGGAGGAGAGTGGCATGAAGTTTGTTCAAAGGTACGATAGCGTCTGGATGAAGATGTCATGGAAACAGAACACTGACACGCAGCGCAGTCTGATCCGCGACGGGACAGCGCTCCCCTTCACCGCGCATGCAACATCCCCCACGATTACCATGCCTCGCGTCAAAGCCATTACTACGGGCTCTATCCCCTCGTTCCTCGACGTCATCCTCAACTTCGCCGAATCAGACACCACCTCTACACTTGCGACACAGGACACCTGGCTTGCACAATTGAAGGCAAAGGAAGGGGGCAAGCTGGTCATGTACGGCGACGATACCTGGTTGAAGCTCTTTCCAGACTTCTTTGCGCGCGCGGATGGTACTAGCAGCTTTTTTGTCTCGGTCAGTACCATGTCCTGCTGGCCCTGTCCCACCCCAAGCACCGCGCAGGTAGATAGCAATAATCGAATGGCTATTGATAATCCTCCTAGGACTTCACCGAGGTGGACAACAACGTGACGCGGCATGTTGGAGGGGAGATACTAGAGAGTGACTGGAATGTCTGGATCATGCATTACCTCGGACTGGATCACATTGGGCACAAGGCGGGTCCGAAGAGCCCAAACATGGTTCCGAAACAAATCGAGATGGATGAGATTGTGCAGACGATATACGCGGCTATTGAGAATGAGGATCATCTAGAGAACACGCTGCTCGTGTTGTGTGGCGACCATGGCATGAATGAGGGTGGGAACCATGGTGGTTCTGCGCCTGGCGAGACGTCTCCGGCGCTCGTGTTCATGTCACCCAAGCTAAAGAAGATTACGGACTTCACGGATAGGAAGAGCCCTACACTTCCGAAGGGAGGTGAGTTCGAGTACTATCGCATGGTTGAGCAGAGCGATATTGCACCTACATTGGCAGGCCTGCTAGGGTTTCCCGTACCGCGGAATAATTTGGGCATCTTCATTGAGGAGTTTTTGCACTTCTGGGACGACGGTAAGCATTTCTTTGGCTTGAAGGATGATTGGGATAGGTGGCTGACGATATTAGGGGCTGATCGTATTCAATTACTCCTACGCAACGCGAAGCAGATGAGGAGAATCGTACAAGCAACATATCCAAGTCTCGATTTCGAGTATGGGCCTTATGAGGTGGAGAAAGAATGCGCAGGATCGCTGGTATGTTGCTTTCTTGTGTGAATCGTGGCATAGCTGACAATGCATAGAGCGACGGCCAGAATATGGCATGCAAATGGCATGGTCTCGTGGACATCATGTCAACATTTGCTTCCATACACCCCAAGCTGAGGATGGATCAGATCTATTTTGTAAGCCTCTTCTACAGCCATCCTGGTAATAGGTCTGACAGTGCGATAGTTCATGCGCACAGCCCAAGAAGTCCTCTCAACCACAGCCTCCAACTACGACATCCCGCGACTCATCATCGGCACCTCACTGGCCACCGCTTCCGTCTTCATGACTCTCTTCACACTCCCCTCTATGTTCCCCGTCAGCCCCCAAGGCATCTTCTACGCCTCTATACTCTTACTCTACAGCATCCTCATGTTCGCCTCGTCCTACGTCGAGGAAGAGCACAACTTCTGGTACTGGGCCACTTCAGCTTGGTTCTTCTACCTCTTCATCTCCGAATCTCGCAAAGAATGGTTTTCGAAATTCATCTTTCATCCAGCGATCATGCTCGGCGTTTTCCACCGGGTGCTCAGGAGGTGGAATCAGACGGGACAAAAGTTCGCTGGCGCGGATGACATCGTGCATAGCCCCTTGTTCCTGGGAAGCCATTCTATTGTGCTGTGGAGCTTAGTTGGGGCGACGTATATGGATATCACGCTGAGGCTGTCACGCCATGTTGCGCGGTCGCTTTCGACTTTCGATGGAGAGAGTGCAGATGATGCGGAGGCGTCGGAGGCGAATCGCTTCATGGGTACCCTGGCTGTTCTGCCGCTCGGTGCGACGGCGTTTACGTTCAAGTTGGCCTTCACAGCAAGAGATGCGCCGGAGTTGACGCGGGGCATTAATCAAGGCTTAATTCAGTGGGTGGAGACGTTGAGCCTTGTTGGTGTCGCGCAGATGGTGTTTGGCGGGCTTGTACTGACTTCTGGCTGGATAACCCTCGCCGAATGGAGAAGAGCTCAGAGCCGAAAGAAGGGTGATAGTGGTAGTGGAGGTAGGCCACGGATGGCCCCCTCCTTTCCCAGAACAAGGCTGACATCTCACAGATCTCGCAATCGCACTCTTTGACCTCCTCTCCCTCTTCCTCATCACACAAACCAAAGCCCAAAACATACCCCTCTACCTCATCTTCCGGCTACAATTCTTCTTCCTCTGTAAGCATCCCCATTCCTATCCCCCATTTCGATCTAACATCTCCCCCCAGCCCTCCTCGGCCTCCCCCCAACCTCTCTAACAACAACAACCCTCCTCCTAACCCAAACCTCCTTCTTCGCCCTCGGCAACAGCAACGCAATCTCCTCCATCGACCTGTCCAACTCCTACAACGGCATCTCGGGCTACAACGTCGCCGCCGTCGGCCTCCTCGTCTTCGTCTCCAACTGGGCCGGCCCCATATACTGGACCTGCGCCGGCGTCCTACTGCTCGGCGGCCACGGCCGTACACAGCGCTACATCGACACCTCCGAGCTCGACAACCGCGACTGGGTGGCCAAAGAGCGCGAATTCCTCGACAAGATGGCGGGCAGGGAGACCGAGGAACGCAAGCGGAGGGTCGAAGGAGGCGCTTGGGGTACGCACGTAGCACTGTTGACGTTGTGGACGGGGACGAGCACCGCGGCGATCATGGCGGCTTGTATGGCGCTACGGACGCATTTGTTTATCTGGACGGTGTTCAGTCCCAAGTTCTTGTTTGCTATGGCGTGGGGGATTGCGTGGCATTTTGGCGTGGTGGTCGGGTTGGGCGGGTTGCTGTGGAGGGTGGGTAGGTGGTGAGGCAACGTTGGGAGAGGGTTAGGGTTGAGGTTGAGATTGAGCGTGAGCTTGGGCGCGCTGTACGACGTGTTGAATCCCGGATAGCGGTATATGACGCATTGCACGTGGAGATTGTGTCTCATGCACTGACTCCAACCAGGCCGGTGCATCGTTGATCCCTTGGCGGAGGCGAAATGTGAGCGGGTCGGATTTTGGTGATTAGAAGGGAAGCAGTGTACCGTGTACTGAGTCCAGTCACACCCACTTATCATGGATACCTCGGCGCGGGCCAAATCTGGCTGGGGGGGATTTCGGTGGGTGCAGGAGATGCAAGGTACCATGTGTTGAGTCCAGTCACGCTGCTGTATCATGAGTCTCTCGGCGCATGCTGAATCCCGCCGGGTCGGATTTTGGCGGGTGTAGGCGATGCAGTGCACATACCTTGGGTCCAGTCACGGCGGTGTATTACGATTCTCTCGGCGCACACCAAAATTGGCCAGGCCGCGTTTTGACAGGCGTCGGAGATCCACTGCAACACGCCTTGAGTCCAGTCAGGTTGTTGTATCCCAGCTCTCTTGGTGCCTGTGAAAATTGACCTCGCCGAGTTTTTGGGGTGTGGGAAATGCAGCGATCCAACCCTGAATCCAGTCAGGCCGGCATATCCAGCATATCTCGGCGGCGGTGAATCACTAGCTGAGTCTATATTGCTCGTTGCTCGCTACATCCCGCTTGCTCATAGCTCACCCACAGGACTCACGAAGCGGCACAGCACGGTGAGCATTCGAAGATGAGTCATGGAAGCGGTCGTATGAGTCTGAGGAATTGGGGTATATAAAGATGTATTAACACAGCGGATAGATCTGGCTTATACTATTATCTTCGACTTCTTACTTTTACTCATGCTTGGGACACGAAAAGGCATCAAGATTGTCTTGCATTCAGCTTCCATATCGGTGGTTTGGTACCCTGTCTCCAATCAGACCTGCTTATACGTAGTCTCCTGAAGATGGCTTCAGTAGTTCCTGACGTTTTTGAAGTACCGGTAAGTCGATCCATAATGTATAAAGTACCCTTTGACAAGATTATCAGTATTACAAAGCTGAGTTCCAATGTCTACATGGAGAACTTGTTCCAGAGGGCAAGAAATGCAGCAATGCCGAGCGACCATGCGACATGGACGAGATTGGCAAGCTCATTGCATTCCGGTGGATCTGTTGGAGCTGCGGGTATGATAACAGACCCTCAGGGCCAGAGTGCGCAGCAGCAGGTTGCGAGCAAAAATTCGACCGTAAGACTGGAGAGGGTGGCCACAAGCGTTATTGGGGTTGTTCAATCTGCCTGGCCCTTGGATACATTGCCACCGCCAAAGCCACTATCGGGGGTATGTGCCGCAAGGGCCATACGATCGATTACGCCAACTAAGATGAGATCTGGGAGGCACAGTGGGGCTGCGTCGACTGTATTGAACGGAACTATCAATCGCCATCAATGAGTCTTGGAAGGTAGACTGCAGGCGACCTCGCCCAGGTCAAAAGCACACTTTTGATCTAAAGACTGGGGAAGGAGGGTATCTCGTATGGCAATGCGCCGAATGCAAGGGATATCCAGACCGCTGAAAATCTCCTAGTAGCCTCAGTCACACCCTCATCGCAAGCACCAAGTGCGCTACCTGCTCCGCAGAGCCTTTTATCAAAGACTCCGAGGAAAGCAAAGTCGTTAAGGGTATGGCCCATGACGTTTGGATTGCGTATATCCCAGACATCCAGACAATGGCAGCACTGACGGATAAAGAAAAAAGTCCCAAGAAGTGGTGGTGCCGCGAGAGCATTTTGGGTGGGCCACGCAATCGGCACAGCAACAGGCCAGCGCAGAAATCGTGCACCAAGAACGACGGGGGTGTGCGTACTGTTTCATTGTCGGTACATGCACCAATCTGATCACCATCAGAAGCTCACTTTAGGGAGGTTCGCACTTTTCTTTTGTCTCTTTTGTCGAGATTACATTCACTACGTGGTTCCCCGAGGGCCTTTTCCATTACTTTGTCTTTTACACTTGTATTTTTCACGGCTCTTTTGCATGTTAGACTAGAAGCACAGGCTTCACCACGCTCGTTAATCCTGCGTTCGAGCTTGCACTGTTGCACTCTGTATTGGCTATTGTACTATAATCTTTGTATCTATCACTCGTTTGGAATTCAATCCGTTGCATGCTGGACTCTATTCTCTACTCTCTACCCTTCTGCAAGCGGCTCTCTGATACGGGATAACGAGGCTGGGTTGTAGACACATGCTTCTGGCGGCAGCCTCCCATGCGAGTGACAGAGGGCCATAGACCAGAAATGATAGCCCGAATTGGCGTCCGCCTAGACGTGGCGAAAGACGTGATGCAGCGGGAAACCCACACTGAATACAGTCGTGTTGCATTATCCACAGTCACCCAGCAAGTACTGATTTGCCTCAGCACATCGAATTCGCCTCGCAAGAGACATCGTGTATCATTTCTTAACTCCATCCGGGCAGGGCTATCCCAAATCTCGAGGTCTTGACCCTGCCGTGATTCTTAGAATTCCGTCTGCCAGGAAAGGCCGGCCATGCTGAAATAATTTGCTCCCTTGTAGCCGCAACGGTCCAGAATCTCACAGCTAACAGGTAGCGACGGCGCAGCCTTTAAGCTCTCGCGCGCCCCTCGGGTCCGGACCTCGGGCACAACTCGTGACCTGAAACACATATATCCCGCCGCCATTCCATAGTCAAGACTCCCGCCCCACCCCCGCATGCGCCACAGGGCGGCGTGGTGACACAACACGAGCCCCAGCATCTTCCTCCGCCGCCACCGTGGTCATCGCATCGGATTCGATCCGATGCTGACATGCTCCCCGATCCTCTTCGCAAGGCTGAAGGTTACACCAGACCAGGAAAAGGATGCGTGAGCCGTAGCCCGAATCCATCTTAGACAGAGGTCGGCGGATTCCTAACGTTGAGGTGGTGGTGATGGGGCCCGGGCCGGCTGGTGGTCGTGGCCGCGGGAGGCCGAATCTCGCTCCTCACGACTCTGGTCCCGGATATTCCCCGAGGCGAGCAGATTGAGACCGTGAGGTGCTGCACGACTGCGCTGGTATGCGGTTTCTTCGCGATCTCGTGCAGATGCGTCGCAATGCGATGCTGTAGGATGAGGATTGGTGGTGGAGGGGGTGGATGAGTGGCGTATGGGGTGTTGGGTTGGTGGAGTGCTGGAGGGAAAGAAGGCGTGATGAACTTTTGGCATGGACAGGATGTAGGTTCGTATTCGGTTATTGTGGGGGCCAGGGGTGGTAGTTTGTAGCTTCCTCAGTAGGGACTGGAATCATGTGTGTTTTCATGTTCTGTGCGCAGGTACGTGAAGCTGGCCGTTGACACTTGCACAGTAGACACTCTTGCGGGATTTTTCCCAACGGAAATTGTCGGTCAGGGTGTTTACGAAGCAGCTGGCCGATGGCCTCGCATTTGGGGCGGCCAAGGTCTACAGAGAAGCAGTGGTCTCAATCACATGTCACCTCACAAAGCTGCGTAGGTGTGCGAGCCTATGATCTGATTCAATTTACGTCTTGAACTTGCAGGTGAAATCTGCAGTCGTTGTAGGAAACATATGGTGATCTTGTTTCATGAAGCCGTCGGTCATGATAAACGTGATGACAACAGGGTTTCGATTAGATGTTTAATGTTTAACGTAAATGCAAACCCGGATGTAAGAGAAACGCTACCTGACGCAGGAGGCTCGTGAATGCAGTTGCGTCCTAGCGACCCATATCATTCGTGCCAGCCTGATGTTGGTCCCCACGCCGATCTTCAGCCCTGTGGGAATTGGGGGCCACAAAGTCCCAATCTCACAGGGGTCGTTTTATCGCCGGATTGGGACAATGGGTCAATCATCAACGAAATGAACAATTTGAACAGTGAGGTCGCATTGAAAAACATGGTCGTGGCGAAGCTGCTGAGCGATGCTGGGCTACTAAGACTTGAGGGCATCCAAAACTGAGATAGCATGCACGCTGCTCGAATCGCTCCTTGTATCTAGTCAGACTACGGAATAGGAGACTGGGAGGATTGCCTACCAGAATGAGGAAAGCTTTTCCAAGCCGGTAAAGATCAACAGACCGGCCCCAACCAGAAATTGGGTAGGCGTGAGCGGTAGGGCAGAGCCGTTGTTGGGAAAAGGGCCGATGGATTCCATATCGGTGTGTGCTGCGAGAAATGTGGCAGCCAAAACAATGTGAAGCGCGGCTGAGCAGATGGAATGAGATGAGATGTGAGAGCGAAAATAATATACAAGAAAACGGTGAGCAGAGAGTGCGTAGAGTTCTATAGCCATCGTCTTGGCCGCAGAAGCTTGGGATGGCCCGGCGGTTAGCCAAACGAAGCATGGTCAGCGTTGCGGTGAAAGCCACACTGCAAATGGTACCTGTAAGAATCGCATCTTGGCGGTCATTGCGAGAAGGAGATATCTTGAAACACGGTAGATTCCTCCTCCGATTAGTCTAGCAATTGGGCAGGAGGCTGAGCGGAAGACCTTGGGACGAGGTCCCGTGCAGATGACGGGTTGACAGTTGACGGTTGACAGCCTCGTTAGGAACCGTGAACGGCCTAGCGTCCAGGCCCAGGGCGGGACGTGGTCTCTGAAACTTCGTTTCAGAGGTTACGGACTTCGGGGACCAGTATACCTGATGGCGAGAGGTGGGAGAGAGGGCCAGAAGGCGGAGGCTGCGGTCCAGGAGGCAGGCGTGCGTCCTGTTGGAGTCCGGGCAAAACCCGCAGTAAAGCTTGTGTAGAAGCCCCAAAAGCGACCGCTGCCTCACCCATGGGCCGATCACGAGCTAGAGACGCTGAAGCCAGAAAGCAGACGTCGCACGGCCTGGTCGGAAGAAAAGTGAGGGTTGATTTTCCCCTTCAGTACCGAAGTCGAGCTGCGCCGCCCTCGCTCCTTAGACGCTTGGCACCTGCAGCCTGCTCCGAAGCGCTCCCATTGCCAACCAGGCCGGGCTCGGAAGCACACGACGCAGACAGCACACTACCCTCTACAATCCCGGCACCAGCAGCAGACCAGTGCCCGCTGACGTGCGCCAATCCACAGCTCCTCCCCGGCGTTACGAGCGGTGCCTACGAGGCCTGCTGGGTGTGGGTTGCACTCGTCGCGGGCCCGCGCTGGCTGTTGTGTTGAGCTGTATTCACTCGCTCCCTCGGGTTACCCTGGCGGCGAAATGAGCGGCGGAAGCACGCTGACCAGGTGCAGAGCCGCCGTCAGAAGCGCATGGCCTCATCTTAGAGCAGTCAGGCACCTCGAATTAAGCTCGCTTCTGACTAGCCGTCTCGCGAAAGCTCGATGACGATCTCTGGGGATTCGTCTCGGGGACTTGGCGTCCACCAAAAGCGTCAGGGTAAGCCTCCCGACTTTGCGGGCGCAGGCGGAGCCTGACGCCGTTATATGCTCCGCTTTGCACTCGTTTCATCTTTTCCATAGCCCAGGAATTCCTTCATTCGTTTAAGCTTCTCTCTTTTTCTATTTCCGTTGCATGACAGGGGTCCTACTAGTCACTCTTCCCCACGTTCTCTGTACTACAAGTCGTTTACACTACCGACCGGCGACCTCGCACCTCTATACAAGTCCGACACTGCTTCATCGGCATCCACTTTACAAACCCTCGAGCCCTATATCAACGCAGTCCGTCGCTGCCTCACAGTCGCTTCATCAACTCCGGACACCACTGAGCATCACTGAGCTCCGCTTCACTCCATCACCACAGTAACACCTTCAGCTTCACCAATGGACGCCGACCGTCGACTCGTCAAGGCTTTGGAAGCCGCCAACGATGCCCTTCAGCACTTGTCCATGTCTCCGGACTTCGGATGCCTCGACTGCACACACATCGACCGCCTGCTTGCAAGAGTAGTGGACCTTCCCACTGAGGGCAACCAGAGGAACAGCAGGCGTAACCTCTTGGTGATACGGCAATGGATGATCACAGAGGGCCCTGGCGTCGTGCTACTAGAGGTGCTCGGACAACTCTACTGGAGGCTTGGAGAACTCAACGCCAAGCAGTTCGAGAAGTTCAAGCTCACCCTCCAGACCCAGCAGCCATACCTCTCCCTCATCCAGGACCCAGGCGCAGTCACACTCGTTATCCAGCGAATTCGTCACATCCAACGCTCCAAGGCAGATGCCTGCCAGGACTTCCTATGCGAACTCTCCGACCTTACTGGCATGAAGGGTGAGTTGCATCATTCCTAGCTTTATGACCAAGACGTACTAACCTTTCCAGTGGAATCGCCAATGGCTGAGATGGATGCTCTTCGTGCCACTTCAAGCAGCCCTTTCACACCTTCCACCTCGGTCTCTTCCTTCGACAGCAATGATTCGCAAGAGAACGCTTTCATTGGCTTGATCAAGTATGTTCCGGATAGCAGCCTGTGGGGTGGAGACATGGAACAGCTTCTGCTCGACTTCTACATCAACGGCATCTGCCCTGGACGCACACCGGCCATTCAGTCCAACTCTTACCTGTCTCTTCTGCAAACTGCCAACGTCTCCGAGAGCACTCGGTATGCTCTCCTCAGCCTCAGCGCCTCCTACATCCAGGAGTACCTCCACTCCGACAAGGAGCGATACCACCAGGCCGAGCTCTACTACTCCACTCAAGCACTTCAGGCCCTCGCGCGACAGATCAGCAACGGCGAGAACAACGATGCTGCCCTCTCCACTGCCATGCTTCTGATGCACCATGCTGCGATCAACACCTCGGATGACTCCAGCCTCTGCTGGTCCTGCCACGCCGGCATCTTCGACGCCATTCCTTCCGAGTTCGTAAATCCCACATCGGACCCTGCCCTCTTCATGCGCACCCAGCTCGTTCTGGCCCGCACGGCTCAGACTTCCTTCACTCTGCAAAACACTCAGCTCTCCTCCTTGGAGACAAGGAACTGGTACGAGGGCATGGCACCCGTCGACGCCCAAAAGATCTGCGGCATCCTCGGCCTTTCGCCGCAGCTTCTCTTCATCATCTCCTCCATTACTTCGCTCGCAATCGAAAACAGCCCGAACAAGCTCATGTACGCTCAAGTCCAAGAGCAGCAGCTCCAGAACCTCCGCCAGTGGACTCCCGAGCTCCCAGGCGCCAGCCAGGAGGTCCTCATCGCCACTGCCGAAGCCTTCAAGCTCGCAACCCTCATCTACCTGCGATGCCGCATCTACGGCCTCACCCGCTTCAGCCCCGCCATCATGGAGCTCAACGATGCCCTCACTAATGTCCTCCTTTCCCTCCCGGTCAAAGGCAACCTCTACACTGCCACCTATCCCGTCTGGCCCCTCTTCGTCGCCGCCGTGACCGCCAATTCCGACAAGCGTGACCGTCTCTACCAGCGCGTGGTCCCCATCCGCGAGGGTGACAAGAATACCCTGCCTGCAGTTCTGAAGCGCGTATCTGGCATGCGCATTTGGCTGGCCAAACAGGACGCCACACAGCAGCGCCGCGAGGGATGGTGGGACGAGATGCTCCTGCCGAGCAGCAGCACGACTGCCCTGCCTGCGAACCGCCTTCTCTGCTTGGGCTAAAGAACTAGCTTCTTTGCCTGCCCGGTGCATATTCACTTCGACTTTAATACTTGTGCGACAAGTTTTCTTCCCTTTATCTCATTGAGGCTCTCCTCTATTATATACCCTTAGACTTGCATTCGGGCATCACGGCCTCATGACCAGCATTTTCAGGCACAGCATGGCCTTCCACTGCGCACTTTTTGCAGCATTTCAGCGATTTTCCATAAAACCGGTGTTTTGATTGGGATGCATTTTCAGGATAGACGCATAGGCTTGGGCGCAGATTTTGATTGCATCGCATTGCATCTTTTCTTTACATTGTTCCTATTACTTATTATGTATATATTCTCTTCTCCTGTATATATTTGACGCCCGGAATACAGAACTGTCCATACACAATTACTTGCTCCATGCTACGTCTCTGCTTGACTACCCCCACGTTTCTTCCCTTGCTATCGCTATGACTACAACTATGATCATAAAATTTGTATTACATGACGTTTTCGGCAATATTCGCGAGTCGAGCGATGTCGCTCTTGTAGACCCGCGTAGGATCGGGTGCATGGGCACCCAGTTGCGCGATATTAAATCACACAGCTCCTCAGCTCTGGGTAAACATGTGAAAACGATCATCACGGGTCGCAAGCAATAGACCTGCGCTCGCACAGTGGATGGTACACTGCGTTTTGTACACTTGAGCTGTGCTGGCCCTTGGAGTTGCATTCACTATGCTCAGCAGCGGTGACAGTGGTGCATAGAGACGCGCAAGCAGCAAGCATCGGGTTGCCCGCGGAAGTTGGCGCTGGTGCCGAGTCGATGTTACGTCACGAGAACTACAACCGGCAAATTTGTGGAGAGACTTCGACGACCTAGATATGCTGTATTGCGTGAAGGTTCAGCAAAGTTTCAACAAGCTTCAGTCGATCGCACCGTCGTGCAACAGACGGGGCGATCGGCCAACCCATCTCTGAAGACGAGATCGTCCACGACTCCTCGAGCCGAGCGAGCTGTTGTGTTACGTTGATCGCCGCTGACCATAGGGTAACACAACATGAGTTCCAACGCCCACGGCGTAACCCGCGTCCACCTCCAGATCGCGATCGATCTCAACCACGGCCATTAACACACCCATACTATCATCCGTATTTCACCTCTCTCTCTGCAACAATTCCACACCCGTCAGCTCTTGCCATCACGCGCCCCTTTCCTCCCCGAGCCTAAGTGCCCGAACGCCGTTGCTGATGTGCAGTCACGTGCCTGAATATCCGCTATGCGCGTATTCAAAGGCAGGGGTAAAGGCCGCACCGGCTGTCATCGGGGGAGACGGGTGGAATGCAGTTCGCAAGCGCCGCGACCAAAGGACAGCGGTGCCTGAGCTGCAGCCGAGCTAATGCGGGCGGGAGGCGAGGAGACGAGCAGAGCCTCAATCCTTCGAGTGTGGATACAGTGAGCTAAGCGGGGGAATGTGTATGTATAGATTGCTTGGCGATGGAAGGAAGATGCAAGATCGATCGGTCTGAGACGTGTGAGTGAGCGGGGAAGTGGTCGCGGCTTTTGAAGCGTCAATGGCGGCGGCTCGACTCGTGCGTCTCGTGCTTGGGGGACAATTGGAGATGAAGCCCTGCGGTGATGAGTCGGCATAACGCGACCTGAGTATATCCCCCCAAAAATTTTTTTTTGGACACCTCGAGCTCGGGAGCGCGAAAGTGAGCGGCCACAACAGAATTTTCCGCACCACTAAGAATACCGCGAGCCGCGCCAAGCGCCTTCCGCAACCGCCAGCTGTCCGTCAGCGGACAAGACATCCTTGGGCGCTCGTCAGAAGCTTCTTTCCCCCTTCCCTGCCTGTCCAAAATTTCCACCAACACAATCCGCTTACAAAATGAAACGTGGCAGTGCAGCGGAATCCCGAGGCGAATGGTCGAACGAGCCGGAGGAACCATGACCCGAGCTAGACAGAATAGGGCAAGCAATCACGTGAGATGACCGCTAATGTATACTAAGTTAATTTCCGATGTCGAACGGTCAGAGTCTCGGGATATTTGGGGGTGGAAGTAGGCTGGAGGATGTGAGATGACGTCGCTGAGAGAGGAGATTGGGAAGGGATTGTCAGGAGGAGAGGCGCTTTGGGATGTTGAGTTCCGCATTGGGGTTGTGAGGTCGGGAAGGAAGAGATACAGTTCAGGGACGCCGCACCGTAGACAAGGCGGCTTTCTCTGGGATGGCTGGTCACATTTAGCGGGCCGCATTCTCGTAAGTGCAGTGTGCCTGGACTGAAGGTCATTTTCTCTAAGATGGCCGGCCACTGCTTGAAGGCTGGATCGGAGGAATCAAAGACATACTTTGAGTGGCCAGTCACCGTGTTTCATACCTCTAGAATGAGGTTTCTCTGAGAATGGCCCATGGCTCGGTTAAGATCCTATTGCGGGATGTAAGAATCACGTGACGCCGACTAAGCCGGTGAATGGCTCTTGACGTGCACCACTGGACCACGCAGTCTGCATCGAATGCGGTCTTGTACATAAACTCTTTGCATGTACGGAGAAACGCATCGAACGCCCAAATTATATCTATTAGCCTAGGTAAAAGCATCTTCGAACAGTGGACGATTTTGCAAACAAGTCAACACTAATGCATAAGAGAAATTAAACAAGACAAGACATATAGGATTGGTAAGTAATTACAAAAGTAGAAAGAAAAGTAAGCATAAAAGAAAGGAGAAGTATAAAAGAAGTTTATCCAGAGGTATTCCTAGGAACTACCTTCACCGCACCCTTTAGTATACCGAATCTGCAAATCGATCTTACTTACTCGGAAGCTTATTGAGCTCTGTAAAAAAAACTAGTCTTCCTTCTTTGCGCGTTCCTTGAGGGCTCTCGCTGCACTCTCTACATTTCTCGTCGCGCATGATGCTTTTGAAGTCTTTCGAGCAGACCCATCGTGATCGCGGGGGTGGGGTAACATCGAATCGGGAGCGGAGAATCCAACCGCCATATTGTCTTTTGAAAAAGTCATTATCCAGCTTCTTGACGCATCCTCGACGACATTTGCGGATATTCAGAGGCAAAAGCGTGAACTTTTTATCCTCAATAGTGCAGCTTCTGCATGCCCATTGGAAGAATGCGTTAACAAAAGGAAGGCCGGGCTCGTCGCGTTGATGGCTCACTGGCTGCGCCTTACATTCTTCCCACTTCAGCTCGCAGATAGTCAGTTCTTGGTGGTCTTCCCAACACTTCGCGCAGCCCCAGTAGATAGGTTGTTGACCGCCCTGTGGAGGATTACCGTCGCGTTCGAATTCTTTATTGCAACCAGTCCCCTGGCGGTATCGAAAACGCGCTCCATTGATATGCTGGCATTCATCACAGATCCAAATGCGATGCTTGGTCTTTTCGGTCGCCCCGAATATCTGTCCCTTCTCGAGTTCGCAATACCCGGGTAGATCAATGTGCTGCATTGCGTGTAGTAGATTGAGACCAAGTTCATGTGCTCGCTGCACTGCCATGACCTGTCCCAAAAATTCTTTCTCTTGTTGGTTCCAGTTGCTTGGTGGGATGCATGACTTGCCTTATCCTCTTGTGGATGTATGTCGTTTTGTATTTTTCGAACAGATGCGCTACCTTTGCAACCAGGTCCTTTGAATAGTACTCATATGTGTCCATGGCCAGTGTTTAATTTGTTCTCGGAGCGTCTTCAAAGAGCTGTAAACAGATTATGGGGCTAGAATCGAAAAGAAGAGTATGTGAGAAATGAAGAGCTCCTCCGCCAAAGAGACGCTCTTTTGTATCTGCATTGGAGTCAGAAATGGCAACGTTACGCTGGCTGGTCACAAATGGCGGCCCTCCCCAAAACCAGTCAGAATGGCGCGACCGCCGCCAGAGTCACAAATGTCGGCCGAAAACCATCACAGTCATAGACTTCTTGATGCCTTAAAACACGGCCTGAGGCTATCCAACTCATCCAAAACGGCATGCATGCTGGGCACGGAAAGGTTGAAAACCGGGTTCTGGTCGTAGGGAAAGAGATGTCGGGTATGCATCTGGAGTGGACTCAGTATGGTTGAATCGAATGAGCCCTATGCTTCGAATTGATAGATCCGGACTTTGGTCTCAATGGATTCAAGTTGTTGAACGCGATCTGCATTTCAAGTGTTGGCAAGCTAGTATCCGGGTGGCCCAGGGGCGAATATGGAACGCATTCTGCGGAACAGTTCGAATTGCCATTTTCAGATATATATTGTAGTCTAGCCTGGGTAAATTCAATGACCTAAACACAGCATCATCAGTGAGACGTAGCGATATGTCGGACAGGGTGAGGTTCACCTACATCTCTAATCCATATCTCTCAAAGCCAGAAGGGCTGGGCTACATCCCTGCATCATCAACCCGCAGGAACCTATCAGTCTACCTTCCAGTCTTACCATCCCAGTTCTTGTCTCTGAGGAACCTCAGCGCGTACCATATGCTCCCCATGAACCAAAGCACTACCCCGGTTCGCCCCGCTTCAAACAGTCCAGCAGGATCTTAACCAGCATCTTCCTATCCACAGGCTTGGCAATATACGACGTCATGCCCTTCGCAATATAGCTCTCAGCCTGACCTTTCAGCGCGTTCGCAGTCATGGCGATAATGGGAACCTGAAGTCCGGCGTTGCGGAGTTCTCGAGTCGCTCCAACGCCATCCAAAACCGGCATATTGATGTCCATAAGAATCAGGTGGTACGGCGGCGGATCCTGGGTAGCCTTTTGCACGGCCTCTTGGCCGTCTGTGGCAACGTCGATGTCTGCGAAGCCTAGGCCGGCGAGCATCTTCAGCATGACTTTTTGGTTGATCGGGTTATCTTCGGCTAGGAGAACTCTTTTGCTGTCGGCGGCGTCCTTGATTTCTTCGAAGGGGGATACGGGCGAGGGAGATGGTAGCGCGCTGATCTTCTCTTGTAGTGCCTCGAGTTGCTTTAGTTGAGCGACTTTTCGGAGCTTTGCTGTGAACCAGAACACGCTTCCTTCACCGCCGGGATTCGGATGGAAGCCGATGCGACCGCCCATCAGCTCAGCCAAGCTCTTGCTGATGCTCAGACCTAGACCTGTGCCCTTGTACTTCTTGGTCGCTGAATTGTCGAACTGCGTAAATGGGGTAAATAATCCGCCGGAAACTTCTTTGGGCACGCCGATACCAGTATCGACAACTTCCGTAATAATTGTGAAAGAGTCCTGGTCCTCCTCTTGCAGCTTCGCCCGTATACACACGGAGCCTTGTTCTGTGAACTTGACAGCGTTAGACATCAGGTTCTGGACGATCTGCCGGTAGCGAAGACTATCACCTTCGGCAGACGTCGGTAGAGCTGGGTCCAGATCGCTTTCAAGGAGAACTCCTGGCTTGCTTAAGCTTTGATGGGCGCGGAAGACGGACTGGATGATATCGGAGACACTGATGATGTCGTGGCTAATGGAGAAGCTGCCAGAGGCTAGCTTGCTATAGTCGAGTATGTCGTTAATAACCTGTAGTAGCACTTCACCTGATTCTTGGATGACGCGTGCCAGCTCCAGCTGTTCGTTGTTGAGACGAGTGTCGAGAAGAAGCGTAAGGGCTGACAACATGCCTGGTCCGAATTAGCGCAATGTTGCAGGTAGTGCGAAGGTCGCGGTCGACGCTTGGAAACGTGCGCCTCGATTTTTCAGACTAATTCTGTCGTACTCACCGTGCATGGGCGTTCGTATCTCGTGGCTCATATTGGCCAGAAACTCGCTTTTCAACTTCGACGCCTCTTCGTAAGCGGCAATGAGTCTTGCCTCAGCCTTTCGCCGCTCACTCAGATCTCTCGTAACTTTGCTGAAGCCGATGAGGACGTCTCCCTTATAGACCGGCGTGATGACCACGTTGGCCCAGAACTTCGATCCATCCTTGCGATATCGCCAGCCTTCGTCTTCGCATCGTCCGTCTCTTAATGCATCGCGCAACTCTCGCCCAGGCTTGTCGTTATCTCGGTCCTCTTGGCTGTAGAAAGTGGAGAAGTGCTTCCCGATGATCTCACTCTTAGTGTATCCTTTGAAAGATTCTGCACCTAGGTTCCAGGTCGTGACGTACCCGTTCTCGTCGAGGAAAAAGATGGCGTAGCTTAAACATCACGAATTAGCTTCTACCTGCGGAAGATTGAATATGATAAAGTCGAAAATAGGACGCGAGGCGAAATGAAGGTATATATGCGAATAACCTGGCGTTGGAGAGCATACACTAGTGTGGTGTCGGAAGTCGTGAAATAATGGTGCGGCAATATGCAGCCAAAATGCGAAATGATTTAGGACTTACTCCTTGACGGTCTCGACCAATATGCGGAAATTCTCATTGGTGTAGTTGCGCTCTTCGAGGTCGAGCCGCTTCCGATGGGCGTCGGTGGTGTCTTGGAGTTCCATAACCAGGTAGCTGAGCGCACCATGACGAAATACGGGCACGACACGCAGCGTCCAGGCTGTCTGTCCTTGCAGCAAGAACTCGTCGAACTGGTACGGTCGGGCGCTTTCCAGTGCAGCTTGAATGGCCGTGCGGGCGGTATCTGGCGAGGGAAGCGGGCACCTGCCGCAAAATGCTTCGAAGTGCAGGCCCAGGAGCTGCTTGCAGCTGAAACCTGCAATCTGCGACCAACTCTCCGACACCTGGACGACCGCGAGCGACGAACTGAGCACTACGGTGGGCACAGGCGTGGCATTAAAAAATTCATGAGGGATGCCGCTGTCCTCGTCCCTGGAGGGCGGGAGATCGACGGGTGCGGATGTGGGTACACCAACGGCTGGAGAGTTGGTGGGCGTTGGCAAGTGGCCAAGCAGGCCCAGCGGAGCGGTCATGACCACGACTGGCACCGCGAGGCGCTACGCTGTTTCTGGGACGAGGATGTGACGGTGCTGGGTGGAAGAAAGTCGTATGATGTTTGCATGGCGGCGCGGACAAGATTTTGTGCGGCCGGCATCGCGATTTGCCTGATGCAGTATTCACTGCATTGCCGGGTGACTCGCCCGCGGAGCCAGGCCCTTCCAATCGGGACTCTCGCTAAGACAATCGACCCGCTACGGCTGCGACTGGGTTGTGAGGCTGCCGCTGTCCTTATGTTGTTTGCTGCAGGGGAATGGAGCGTGCCGCAGTGTATGGAGGGGTCCTCGAGTCAACGTTGGAAAGAGCATGGGACATAAGCTTGCCTACATTCCCAGGTGCCGCTAAAAAGCAAGGCTGCAGCGAATGACGTGGGGTAGCGCAACGATGACATAATGCCGCAAAGACAGGTCCTCGCTTACACTTTCCTGCTCCACGACGCCCTGGTTGCGCCATCAACCAATGAACCTGCTCTAGAACCTTTGAGCCTCGACAGATCACGATCACTCTTCCACCTCCGAACACAGTAGTACAGCCTCTTGCGTGGGCCTTTCTATTCTACAAGGGTCAGCCCATCAAAGGCCGTCATGGATCTTCATCGAGCACTTTTAGCTTCTTCACGAGGTAAGGCGGTGAATGCACTCCGGTCTCACTATCCCGATCGCTTGGAACGGTCTCCCGACCGCTACGGGTTCGAAAACGCGTCCAGAGTAAAAACATACAGCTTCTTGAAGTGCGCGCGAGACACACTCGCACGAATAGGTCCAGCGTGATGGACTTGATGACGATACCTGCTTTCGGCGTAGCGCTTACCAAGGCCTCCTATTTCAAGCACGCCCTTAGAGATACCAACTACTTTTGACAGCCTCGCATCAACGTCGAACTACGCACGGCTGAAATACAAAAGCCATAAAGGCGGCGGGGTCGAATGCCAGAACATTTCAAGCGCTCTCCCAGCGTTCTTTGCACCCAACCTTCTTGTCCAAGTCCACGGCGAGGGTACGGAAGCGGCTGCAGCTGTGTCAGTGTGCATGCTTCAAAATCGTGAAGTGGTAGCTGGACGGACCTCGGCGAAACAAGGGTACACCTCTCCTCTCACTGCATCACGCCAATGCCAAAGGTCGTCGTCATAGGGGCAGGATGGGCCGGTCTCTCAGCAGCGCGCCTATACACCGTCATTAACCCCAATGTCGACCTCACTATCCTTGATGATGATAGCTCCGTGGGTGGGGTATGGTCCTCTTCGCGACTCTACCCGGGTCTCGTCGCCGATTCGCCTCGCGGACTGTTCGAGTACTCCGACATGAGCATGCTGGATGATGATGTCTTCGCAGAGAGTCGGAAAGAAGATATTGCAGGGAAGGCGGTCAGCGCCGTGGGCGAGAAAGAAGCGGCATCTCTGGATCGACCGGAAAAATATGGCTTGATTCGAGGCGAAGAGGTACACAGCTACCTGCACCAGTATGCTAAGAAGTGGGATCTCCTTCGCAGAATCCGGCTGCAATCACGTGTTGTCAAGGCGGAGCGCATTCGAGACCAGAAAGGTGGAGCAGTTGGATGGCATCTTGAACTAGCCTCGGGCGAGACACTGGACTGCGACAAGCTCATCGTAGCATCTGGACTGTATTCAAAGCCATCCATTCCAAAGATCGCTGGCCTGGATACCTTCAGCGGGTTCTCAATGCACTCCAAACTCCTCGGACAACAGCACCAGCGACTGTCCTCCCCAAGCATCAAAAAGATCATCGTGGTAGGAGGTTGCAAGTCCGCCCTCGAAACGATGAACCTCTGCCTCACACTCCCCACGAAACCTATCATCCACTGGATAATCCGCGGCAATGAGCACGGCGTCCCCATATCCATCAACGACCCCAACTTCCCGATTTCGCTGACCGCGGCCGTGAACGCCCGTCTCTTCGCAGCCTTCTCACCCAGCGTCTTCGACACAAGTAGCTTCTACTACCGCTTCTTTCACTCCGGCACCAATTGGCTAGGAACCTGGTTGTGCGCAATGTTCTGGAGCCTCATGAACTGGATTACGTTATGGGATGCTGCCTACGACAGCTCGCCGCAGGGCAAGACAATAAAGCCCAGGGTGAATCTGTACCGAAGCCTAATCTACATGAGTCTCCTTCAAAAAGGCAACCCCGTCCTCGATGAAATCCACAAAGGCGAGCGCATCATCGTGCACCCCGGCGAACTATCCCACATCACCCCATCCAGCCTAGTAATCCACCACCGCGACACCAAAGAAGAAGAAGCCATCCCCGCCGACGCAATAGTATGGTGCACCGGCTTCACCACCTCGACCACATTCTTCTCCCCCACCGACGCCGAAGACCTCGGCCTCTCCATCCCCGTATCCGCCCAATCGCCCGAGACGCGCAAACACTGGGACGCCCTCTACGCAGCCGCCGACCGCGAAATCACTCGCACCTTCCCCGAACTCGCCAAGTGGCCCCTCGAGCCCTCCAAGGAACCGCTCACAAACTACCGCCAGTACCAACAAATCCTGTCGCCGACCCTGCTCGCGCGCTCCGACCACACAGTCGCCTTTGTTGGTTTCATCGCCAACGCGCAAACCTCCATGGCGTCTGAGATTACTGCGCTGTGGGCCGTGTGCTGGCTTGAGGGCCTGCTCACCGCGGGGGATTTGCCGGGTCAGTGGCAGATGGAGTGGAAGGTGGCGAAGACGCATGCGTGGATGAGTCGCAGGTATGGGGGGAGAGCAAATTCGAGCCCCGAGGTTATTATTGAGATGCAGAGTTATTTTGATGGGGTGGTCAGGGAGCTTGTGGGGGAGGAAAAGGTGAAGAGAAAGGGGGGCTGGAGGGAGGTGCTGGGGGTTTATGGGCCGAAGGACTATGAGGGGTTGATCGGGGAGGTGTTGGAGAGGAGGGGGAAGAGGTGAGGGGGCTTGGAATGGGCGGGTAGGGGTGGTGGGGTATCTGTGGTTGAGTCCAGTCAGGCCGCGGTATTCTGTGTATAGAAGAGACTGAGCTGCGTGGTTGGATCACTTTTCTGTGGCGGTTGCCACCCTCATCAATGTTTCCTAGTGTCACTTGATTCAGTCCCGGAGTCCACTCAGGTCCACTCTTTACAATTCTCCAAAGTCGGAAGCTATGTTGTGGACGTGCTTATTTTTAGCTACATGCTACCCTTCGCCAGTTCTGCGGCCATATACATCCCCTAGCCCTCCAAGTCATAAAGTAAGCACCCCCCAGTCCGGAAATTATACACAAAGGCCTTGCCACCCTCTCCACTCTTAATCAACCCTTCACTGACCACCTCCTTCCACCTTGCCGCATAGCTTAGTAGCAGATCATGCAGTTCCTGGAGATACTTCCTCTCCGACATGGGCAAACTCTGGATCGCTCTGCGCCAGCTATCCGGGTCACTCAAACGCGTCTCGCGGATCGTGTTCATGACCTCGTCTTTGGCTTCGATGGCTGCGATTGGCGCGCCCTGGAAGGACGCAAGGAGCTCGGAAGAGCGGGCCTGGGCGGCTTCGACGATGCTCCATTTGTTCGACTTCTTGGAGCGATGCTGTGCGATCAGGACATCGACGTTGGCTTTCGAGGTGGAGGAGGTGGGTATTGATGCCATGGGAGCTTGTTTAGTTAGGCGTTGCGCGGCACTACCTTCGCGGGCTTCTCGGTCGCGCAACTCGTTCCGGAGGTAGTTGAGCAGGTCTGCGCTCCGGAGGTCCGTGTCTTCTTTCTTCGCGATACTCTTGACTTTGAGGTCTGGTTTGTCGGGCGCAACGCCGTGTTTGATAACGATAAGCCAGCTGTGTCTATCGTCGCGGTAGTGTCGGAGTAGATCTTCTGCTGAGTGGGCATCGACGGCGAGCTCGGCCGTGTAGCCATGGGCTAATAGATCGGCGACCATCTTGACGCCAGTCGATCGAAGGACCGTGGCGTCAAAGCTGGCGACCAGGCAGTCGCAGCGTCTGGGCATCCAGGACACAGCTGGAGTGTCTTCTTCGGTCTGCTTCTTCAGGAAAGCTGTCTTTTCGGGTTTCTTGAGGAAGCGGTTCATGGAATTGACGAGGCGCTCCCATCCGATGTTGACGCCAACGGCGTGGTATGCTGTGGTGGGGTGGGCATGACCTGGGCCTTTGGGACGGTATTCCTCAATGAGCTTATCATATCGGCCACCAGCTGCGAGGACCTCGCGTTGCTTTCCGTCGAAAAGACATTGAAACAGGATGCCACCGGAGTAGAATTTCTCATTGAAGCTGCTCAAAACGCTGATGTATACCTTGCGCTTGATGTTCCAGTGCTTCATATAGCTGACGACCGAACTGAGGTGGGCAAAGATGGCATGGGTTTGGTCCAGGTGCTTCGACCCTTCGAAGAGTCGCCGGAGCTTTGTAAAGGCTTTCTCCGGCGTGTCTCTGAAATCGAAGCGAGCCAAATCATCGAGCGAGGTCGTGGACACCCCAATTTCCGGTGCACGAAGTTCGTTCCGGATGTTCTGCCACTTGAACTTGTTGATGTTGAGCTTACTCAGAATTTCCTTGACGGCGGGTCGTTGGGGTGCGTTAATCCTGCAGAAATCCAAAACGATGTCCAGGAGATCCGCGTGGTTCAGATGGAAACACATCTGAACCGCAGCAAGTGAGGGGAATTCGTCAATAACTTCGTCGACGACTTTGAGTACTTCAGCTTCCTTCAAGGCTAGGTCTAGCGTATCATACGATAGTATGTCGAAATCTGCTTCTCCATTGCTGTGGGGTGCACCACCTGAGAAGTTGTCTCGGTACACAGTTCCAATCGTGAAAGTCTTTTCCAAGAAAGGTGCACCTCGTCCGATGCTCCTTGCATACGGCAGGGTAAGATCGTACGGTAATTGAACGAGTGTCCCAGATGGGTCGAAGAGCTTTACGACCTTAGTGTTGGTCGCGTAATGGTCGGACCATGGTAGTAGGAGCTGGCGCTGTACTTCGACGGCGCCGTGGCCGCGGAAGACCATGGTAAGCCGGTCCTTGACGAGGTTCCGGAGAAGCACGTCATTCGCTTTGATCGTCTGCGCTCCTGTTCCCGCTGCCATATCCCAGGCATAGTCTTTCGCCTGAGTGTCAGGCTTTTGCGAGAAGAGGGCGGCCATCATCTTGACGTAATGAGGAGAGTTGCGATCTGATAGCGCCTTGAGTGCTTCTTTGACAGCCTCATCTTCGATTTGCATAGGGACCTTGCCGCTCCTCAGAAGTTCTGCACAGCTTGGTCTCTCACTTGGTCGATGACTGATCAATGAAGAGATGATGCTTCCTTGCTGTGCCTTCTCCGACTGTTCGAATTCAGTCGGTAATGTGTGCTTGCGTTCGCGGAGCTGACGAATCACGTAGTCTCGCTCCATCGCCGTCTTGAGAGGATAGCACATTTCGAAGAAGATAATACCCATAGAGTACATGTCCACTTTGTCGTTGTAATTCCCGATGACGTCGGACCGTAACTCTGGTGCAACGTACAGGGCGGTACCAATGCTGCGAGTCATATCACCCTCGGGTTGGATACCAGCAGGCTGCTTCCGATCTGTCCGTTGGTACTGGCCACTTGTGGCAAGGCCGAAGTCGCCGATCTTCGGAATCTTGGCCACGTCGATGAAGATATTGTCCGGCTTCAGGTCCCGATGAATGATACCGTGGCCATGGATGTGCGCAAGACCCTCCAATATTTGTCGGAAGAGACGCCAGTATTCATCAGGGTCATCATAGAGGTCGCGGCGGATGAGATCGCGGAGAGTTTGCTTCTCGCAAAATTCCATTTGGATGTACAGCACCGTCTTGGTAGGCCTTGATGGGTATGAGTTGGATGTCGTCCGTTTCTTGGCTATCGGCGACTGCGGGTCACTTGGACTCGCATCATCTTCTAGGAAGGCATTAGCAGTACAGAGATAACAGGGCGTGAGCATCCTGACTTACCGGAATCTGAACCAAACACTATTGCACCGTCATCGCCCGCGTCAGATTCGTCATCAGACCCGAATTCGATCTTGGGAAATCCGCTCGAGCTAATAAAGTCCAAACCGCCAGTACTCTTTCCAAAACCAGCTCCACCTGTATCACCAGGCGAAATGTCAGACCCGGATTCAGAGCCATCGGCGTCGAATGTCGTAGACTCATCTTCATCCGTTTCGGAAAGCCCGGATACCTCTTCCTCCGGCCATGCGGTATAGTAGCGAACCACACATGGATGGTTGAGTCGAGAAAGTAGCATTACTTCGGATAAGACCTCAGTAAGTGCTGAGGCTGACTTTTGCTTGATCTTTTTGATCGCATAAATGCGACCGTCAACCTTGTTCCGTGCTTTGACAACCTCCCCATACCCTCCTTTCCCAAGTCGGCCTTGTTCGACCCAGTCGCTCGCATACCGTGAGAAGGCGCCACCAATTCCGGCCGATGATTCTCGACGAAGACGATAACCAACGAAAGAGGTAGACGAGTGTCTGGATCTCAGTGGAGTCGGCGGTTGATCATAGACGGGAACATCGTCCCGCAAAAACTCGCAAGGAATTAGATCGAATGCTGATGGTCGCTTCTTCGGATCCGGCTTGAAGAACTTCCGCAATATTTCTTGAAGAGGCTCAGAACAGCCACGGGCATCCGACAGATCCTTTGGAGAATTGTACTTCTGTGGGACGTCCAAGCCGAACAACATCTGGAGGAAGACGACACCCAGATCCCAAACATCGGTCTTTCGTGTTCTTCGAGCGTCTTGCGCTAGCTCGGTTGGGACCCAAAATGCTGACCGCGATGTGCTAAAAGGCTGATCACCTCGACACAAGTCCTTCAGATTGTGCAGGCTCTCTTGGAAGCCAGCATCAGCAAGCTTCACCGCAATGCCGCCAGTCGACGATTTCCAGAGAAGAATGTTATGAGGATGCACGCGCTTGTGCACCACACCGTTGCGGTGGTAGAAATCAAGCGCTTCGAGTAGGTCGACAGTCCAAGATCGTACTTTCCCAACAGCGATATGGTCATCATCTTCTAGCCTCTCACCAAGTGAGCCCCGGTCGCCGAACTCAACGAGGATGCTGATCTCCCAGCCAGAGTCCGGTAACGAGTCGATCTTATAATCGAAGACACTCGCGATGCTGGACTGTCGAAGGCGCTTGATCTCCGCCATCTCGTCTTCAAACTCGGTGATGCCTTTCTTGAGTTGGCCGTTAGTGGATGACTTCCCACCGCCTACACGCGCGCGTTTCAAGACAAGAGTGACCAGACTCATCTCTCCCACAGGCTTGACGAGAAACTCCTTTGTTATAGGCCCGGTACGATACGGGATCAAACCATCCACAGCGGTACATTCGGTCGTCTTTCCGTCGTACTGTAGCTCGATCATCCTATCAAACGAGACAAGGTTGGAAGATTTTTCGCTGGGGAAGTACGAGGTGGGTGTCTGTCCCGGTCCACGGCTTTTACGTTTGGCAGCTGTTTCCCGGCGTCGCATCTCGTCAGTAACCATCTGTTGCAACGCTCGTTCCTCCTCTGCCTTTTCTTCTTCTCGCCTCTTCTGTAGCTCTTCTTCGTGTTGCTTCGCTACTTCGGCAGCGGCAGCTTCTTGGACAGCCCGCTCTGCACCAAGATTCTCGAAGGCCCCGTCGTTCTCGCGCATAGCTACTTCGTCCTCGAGAATATCTCGCACAGATGTTGCTAGGTCGAAGAGCATGACCTCGCCCACTAATTCATTGGGCCTTGTTTTGATCAGCTCCTGTAGCCTAGTAAGAGTCCTTTGTCGCAGCTTCCCAGTGTTCTCTAGGGTCAGGACTGGTAGGGACTTCGGATAGGTGGCTGTGATCTTCGCACTCAAGGTGCAGCATATGTTTTCCTCAGAGTAAGACCTGAGCTTGAGGCGTAAGACGCGGTCCGTAGTTTTCTGCCTTGGGTTAGGAAACCATCGTCACCATCTGAGAGCCGTGACTCATAAAGCCTGCGAATGAAGGTACGCGGGCCAGCGCGGAAGAAAGACAAGCCCGAGGATACATACGCTCCAAGCACCTTTCGCCTCAACTTCCTCGAAATCCTCAGCAAAAATCGCTGTCAAGACTTCTCGTTCATCTTCTTGGGCCTTGGCATAGGTATCTGAAGGCTGCGACACCATGAGCGGTCTCTGGGGCTGTTCTTTCTTGCCCGGCTTCCCCATGATGGGCAGCGCAGTCTGCGTGGTTGATACATCTAGTTGTTTTTTGTTTCGGGGTGTCTTTGGCGGTGCCATACTGGGCTGTGTCGTAGGTGGTTTGAACGGGTCAACCTGGGGTTGACGTTGGTAGAGACTCGCAGCCGAAGCTGCGGCCCTTTACACTGCAGACATGACATTCACTCGATATCTTGGGTGCCAGTAGTGAAAGTTATGCAGTGCTATCGTGTCACTCTTCGTCGCCAACTCATGGAAGTAGCGGTGGCCCGGGCCCGCCGCCCCACAATTCCTGCAGATTTACGCGAGTCCGCTTTTGTACTAGCGCAGACTGACGCGACTCGCTCTTTCCATCATCGTGGAAACATCCTCAGGACAAAACACCAGCTATTCACGCCAATCCTCTCCTCATATTCGCCCATACCCCCGCATCGTGCGATTCTTTGCAGACCTTGCGTTCACGTCCAACCGAGTAGTTCCGATGTCACGGTGACGGTACGATCACCTCGCGCTCGCTTCAAGGTGTAAACAATTGGCCAAACAAAACAGAACCACCACACACGCGCTTTCCGGACGCCTACCGAGTCCTTTGGTTCAGACTAAATACACAAGCAGGCTCTGGAGGGTTCAAACTGTGGTAATTCGCGATGTTTTCGTGGATTACGGGACCCCCGCGCATTACGAACGCAATTGAGGACCTCCAAGCCGGTGCGCCATACGAGGAGACCTTCATTGACGCCCCCGAAACGCCAGCCCACCAATTCGCGGTAAAAGCATTCAAACGGACTCTCTTCGGCACGCCGGCTCCAGAAGACGCCGCTGCTGCTGCGAAGAGGCTGCAAAAGAAGCCATCGCCCGAAGCGGTCTCTGCCAAACAACCCGAATTGCCGGCTCCCAAAGACAATGTTACGCCCGTGTCTCCTTCGAAGCAACCTGGTGGCATCCTCATGACCCCCGGCACCACGAACAAGGGCAGGAAGACCGTCTCATTTGGCGCGCAAGTCGTAGACAACGAGGGCAAGCGAAGCAGGAGTGGATTACCGAGGGAATGCCCCGGCAAATTCCCCAGCCCCTTCACGCCGGGAACCGAAGTCATGGAAGATGCCAACAACAGTGGCAAGCCCCGATCCAAGCTCACCGCAGCCTTGCTTGACGCGCGAACGACGACACAACCTACATCTGAGAGGAAGGCGATATCGAGGGATGACAGCGATATCACTCTCGACCTAGGAGCCCCGCGATCTGAATCGGGGAAGTACTGGAAGGAGCAATACGAGAGCTATGCTGAGAGGAGCGAGAAAGAGATGAAGAAGCTGGTCCAAAAGCAACAGCTGGCCAAGAACTATGCCAAGAAGAAAGACGGAGAGATGACGGAGATCGCCACCAAGCTGGAACAGGAGCGCAAGCGGTTTAGGCAGCGCGAGCGACAGTTGGAGCAGCAGAACAAGGATTACCAGGAGCAATTGCGGAAGGCGATGTCGGAAAACCTTGCAGCCAGCGTGGAGATCACAGCCCTCAAGAACCGCATAGCCACATTGGAGAAGTCTATGCTCGTAGCTTCGTCCCCCGAATGGTCTGGCGGCAATCCATCGTTCCAGATATACGAGGATTCTAGCAAAGACGGGACGAGTTTGCAAGCGAGATCGGACAGGGGACCCGAGCCTTCATTGCTTGCGCAGTCATCTAGCATAATGCAGTCGGGCAAGGAAAACTCTCCGCCCAAACCAAGGCATACGCGTCGCCAGACTCTCCTGGACGCTTCCTCTCGACCGTCCACGTCCCTTGACAACAAGCCCGAACTAGGAGCAGACGAAGGTCAGGTCTCCGTGATACTAGCCAGATCCCCTCGACCGCTAGCTCGAACAGTTGATGCGATAAAGCCGACTTCACAACTTGCCCTAGAGGACCTGAAGCGCGATCGTACCCTACGCACGTCCAATATCCCCGATGGCAAACAGATCCCAAGATCTCCCGCACCTGCACCTGTGCTTCCTTCCAGCCCGCTCCCACTGCCTTCTCCAGAAGCTATGGACCCGTGGATGATGGATGCAAACATGAGTGACCTGAACAAGCTGGCCTTGCCCATCTCGAGCGGTCCGTCCTACTCCAGACCATCGAGGTCCATTCAGCCGAGCCGACACCGAACCACCAAACCTGCTACATACGAGAGGTCCGTTCGGAGCCCGCGTCGTGCCGTGATCCAACCACGGAGCGCATCAAAGTCTGCTGCATCACGGATACCTGAGCAGACGGCTGAACCAGTCGTTGCTGGTTACGAGAAGGACGTCATTGTAGCTAGGTCATACGTCGTGGACCAGTCGACAGACCAGCCCAAGGAGTCGAAGCCTACTGCCGATCCAAAGTTCGACATTTCCAAATTGACGAGTCACCATGCTGAGGGCTCGTCCCGTATACAGCGCGACAGGGTAGAGATCCCGCTACCTGTGGACCGGAAGGAAGAAGCTAGGCGGAGGTTGGAGGCGAGGAAGAAGAAGAAGGCGCAGGCGGCTGCTCAGTAATAAGGTGACTTAGTGAGACGTGGTATAACGGATTGGAGTTGGAGTTATTCTATAGCATTAGTAGGCGTTGGATTACCGTGGCCGCATTGATAGTGGTGTAGAGATACCACTTGGCTTTCCTCAATGATCGTTCTTTATTTGTCGAGTGTTGTTTTAGTACAGGGTCGTGAATACAGACAGGTCTATCTTTACCGCGTTTTGGAAGCCATGGATTCTTCAACAGCAGGGAAACCGAAAAGCGTGCGTCGAAGATTGCAGTACACCCCAAATTGTGGGGATAAATGGGCGTGGATGGATTCAATCCTGTACATGGTATGCCTCCACCAGCGCAATGCACTGTTACACCCAGATTTTCCAACTGCATTCCACTATAGCACGAACAGAAATTCCTGCCCTCTGCTCTGCCTTTTCCACATTCACGACACTCTATTTCGCCTGTCCCATTCTCCCATTACATATGTCATCTGTTTGCAGTTACCTTCCCAATAACGATGTGAAAAGAGAACAAGGAAACCGGGAGAGAGTTATTTGAATTCTAATGCGGTCACAAATCATCAATCTCGACGTTGTTCACGGAAGGCAAACCTTGGGCGTTAGCTCCGCGATGACGTCATCGATCTTAGAGTATGTAGCAGTCTATGAACCAAATATGCTTTCTATAACTCACAACGCTTAACAACATATTCATCGCACGCAAGGCCGAAAGAGATAGTGAGCGTTCATTTTGTCTTCACAATGTGTTGCGTAATGCTCTGACACTTCCTAGGACCGAGTATCTCGCTTTCCCCCCGTACCTGCTTAGGCGCTCTCTTCTGGCCGCCCACATGCATGCGTCGAATCACATCTACACTTCCCTTCCAGCTGTCAGCGCCCTGTTACAGTGACTGCTTTGGAGTGAATGAAGGCCAGAATGAGCGGAATATGCAGAGTCGTCACACATGCGGAGTCGGTTCAGCCCGCGTCACATCGCGTTCGAAACATCTAGGCCCCATCCCGTCCTGCATATCGACCGCGACCGTCCTCGTCCGCAATTATCATGATACACTAGTGCATGCATCTTCAGCTGAACACCAGGTTGGGATTTAAGTTGCTTGCTTTTTCACATGGCCGCATGAGCCCTCTGTTCATCAATCCCAAGTGTGATTGTTCAGCTCGTTTCATGCCGCCGCTGCATAGTGGTTAGATTCTGCTGCTACGCGGTATAAATATGTGGTAGATATATCTGAGATAGTGCGAGTGATTGGTAACGCAATCGAGTAACCTGCTCCTGCACAGGGTGGGGCCACAGCAGTGGCCTTTTTCGGCAACATTTTCGCTCAGGGTCCTTGCTTTATAATACTTAAAATCTGGAATATCTTTATATAGTATCGACAAAGCATGCTTCTCAATAGGGGAGAGACGAAAGTGGTGAATAGTATTAGCTAAAATGTGGGAAGTATAGAGACCATTTCGGGTTCACATACACGGACTCGGGGAGATGGCGGAGACTAAGAAAGCATTCGACAAGTAGAAATATCCGAGCAAAAGCGTAAAGAAGAATAAAGAGGCACGATATAGCGGCGGCAAAAAATTGTGGAAATTCCCACTCCACCGAATTCATGAAGTGAAATAAAATCATAACAATCCCAGATACAGTTATTGTCGTCGAAGATACTCGCCACAAGACCTCTTCGGAGTGCGTCGCAAATTCGTAATACCAAACTGTCACATGCAGCCCACCGTATATCAACCCCGCAATAGTGAAACTTGACGCAAGCCCTCTTTGAGAGAGCCCCGGCCAATCTGGAATACGATCTCTGAGCATATGATTCCGAAATATCTTCTTAGGATTCATTCGAAAGGCAGAGAATCGCGCAAGAGCTTGAGCGGCAAGCTCCCAGCGGAGTTCATCGCCGGGATTGAGATGTAAATAGTGGGATCGATCACTCCCGGACGCTGAGGAATATCCTATAAACTTGAAGCCGTAGAGGGTATCCTCATGTTTGAGACAGGTTCCGCTACCCGGCTGCTCAAGATAATATTCATGATCTTTTAGGTTGCCGTGTGCTATGCTGGGACAATACGAAGTTAGCACTACTTTCATCCCCACTACAAACGTGTGTTGCAAGGGTCCAGAAAAATCGACACATCGTCATATTGGCCTAATGCTCTTTGGGATCGCAATTAAGAAAAGTTCACATACCAGAGGGGCTTCTTTTGCAACAACTCAAACAACTTCCGCTGATCGATATCGTTGTGACCTTCGCCTTCAAACTTCGGTGCAACGCACCTAGGCCACTCGGGTCCGCAGGTTATAACGGGATGAAGTAGGCGCCCTTTAACCCGACAACTCCAAAGATATTTAGACATGCACATGAGCGCACAGGGAACGCGCATGTTCTCTCCCTCGATCAGACTTGGCTCCTCCACATCGAGTGGTTTATCCCACCAGAAAAAATAGATGATCATTGCGCATAATGCATGAGCACAGGTGTTGAGCTCTAGAAGGCTCATGGACAATCCAGAACCCACTCTTATGGTGCATTGTACACAGAACCAGAAGGCTTGCAGACAGACGAGAGTCTTGGCAAGGCCGTTTGCCTTACTCTTGTCCCATATTTGTGCGGCCGAAATATCGGGTATTAGATGGGGTTCTTGCTCAGCTAGGAACCGTACACCTTCAGAAGTAAGAGTGAGCCGTGTCCGGTCGTTAGGCATGAAATTCTGCTCTTCAGCGCTGGTGTCCATACTGAATCCACCCATTGTCGCATAGTAACTATGGACGAAGGTCCATGGATTCCTTCTCAGAGTTTTCGAGTCACCTCCAGCCACGGTATCACTAGTGTTCTGTTAACATGTACCAGAAATAAACAAAAACATAGGTCGCTAAATTGCAATTGACTTTGATTGCTCAGGCTATGAAAAGATGAATTGGGCAAAGGAAGATAGAATGGACATACCTTAAGGTCTCGGATATTGGTTTATTATATCTCAGCAGTGAATGCGTCAAAGTCTTATGGAGAATTTTCTTCAATTGCTTGAGAAGATTAGGTGGTTCGGGTTCTTTGAGTGCAGCTCTCATATGTCTACCCAGGTCAAGAGAATCCATGAATTGGACATATGCAGTCCACGCAATCTTCCAGTAGTCTCAGTTATTTGCATGTAACACAACAGTTCCAAATCAGAATCAGGATTGCCCAGGGGAATTCTTCGTTCCGCAACTCTGGGCTCGAAAAGTATTTCGAATGTTCAAGAAAAAGGGCCATCTTACTCACCATCTCTGGTGCGAACAGCCCTACTGTCAACCATCCGGCTTTCCGCCATTTCTGTTTATCTCTTTCGCCGTGCCCTGGAATGTTGAGATGGACTACAGTCCAAGTACAAAGAGCCATAGTAATAATTGAAGTGGATACAAGGTTCCATGTTCCGCGAGTAGTCGGCTCCGGTCGCCAGGCACTTTTATTCTCCGTAAAATTACTGGTCATTGAGCCGATCCGCTACCAATGTAATTTTTTTTTGGATATTACTAAATGTCGGCAGATGCGCAGAAGATGGAGAGGAAACGAGCGCCCGAGATACCCGGCTAAAGCAACCCTGAATCCAAGCTCAGGGAGCCAAGGTTGTGCCTGTCAAACTGGATGTATCTGCGGGAATGACGAGGTAGCGGGGCGGAAAATTGACGTCGGATCCGCGAAGACGCCAACCTGAAGTTATACTTGTACAAATTAAAAGGAGTACTGCGCCATGGGCAATTTGTGGGACGTGGCGGATTAAGCGTGGCAGTGCTGTCCGTTTATGGTAAAGTTTTGCCGCTTCACCCTGTGGCTGAATGATCACGCCAATCGTTTCTGGCTGTGCGCATTCTTAATTGTTAATTAACTTTGCATTTTCAGCTCGAGGATTATGGCGCAGCGAACATGTATGGCTCGGCGAAGCTCTCCCCTGGATGTAGTTTGCCACCGTTAGCAAGGAGGGCGGCCGACCCGCTCCGGCCACAGGGTTGTCGGGAAGGCGTTGTAAGTTGTTTTGGTATGGGAAGGAAGAGGTTGAAATAGACCTCAAATATCGCTACCTGTGGCGGCGAGTGAACTCTAAGAACTCGGAGGTGGCTAGATCTAATCGGGGAGACGAGCGAGAAGCTTGAGGCGGGACCGTCCTTGACGTTCTGGAGTAACATTATTAGAAAGCAGCAGGCGCTATTCGCCAAAGGAACCCTTGTGTTATTAACTTCATTGTGATTTGGTAGGGCTGAAACAGAGCTGTAGTACATGGATTGAGCCATCCCCGGATTAGTTGATTAGCGAGTTATATATAGCTTTTCTATTCCGCCGCCTCGCCATTATTGCGATGTAACGTCCACTATACTTGTGTGAGTTACAGCAACCACCACCTCTTCCCAAAGGACCAGATGTAGCCTGTAGACGTCGTATATGTCCTTCTTCCCTTCCATGATTTCCCGCTTCACCCAGTGTTGGTTTAGGTACTTATACAAGTGGTTGTTTTGTTCCGCAGCCGCTGTGTATTGATCCTGTTTCTCTTTCCAAAACCGGAGGAAGGCCTCGTTCGAATACGCCTTGGCTTCGTTCTTGATCTCTTCGAGGTGTTTTATGAGCAACTGCTTCAGTCTCTCGTACAGTTCCTTTCCGAGGAGGTATGCTATGTGATGACTGTCAGATATGGAGGATATCTTAGAGGAATCAAGATTCGAACCTGCGCCACAATTGCCGCGACTTTTGTCTTGAGTGATACCAGGACTAACTCCTTTTCCCGTGCAAAATTTGTACACGCCAGAGGAAAGCTCCAGATATGTTTGTATCTTCATGCCCCCCCTATTGGATGGATGCGCCAGAATTTGCTTAACTCCATCTTCAATATGCCTCCATCTGATGTGTAGAGAAGTCAACTGTATGCACAGCAATGAATGGAACCGAATGAAGACTTACGCAGTATCAATACCCTTCTCGTTGGACTGGGGAGAATCCGCCATATGAACTATGAGAGATCAACGTTACAAACTTTTAATAGATGAAGACACTTGCTTTGAGCCATGCAAGTAGAAGGGGACAACTTCCAATTCAACTGAAGCTAAGAAACACGCGTGGACAATGCCATAGTAGGGCAAATATGCCAAGGCTCAAGCAAAGGCTGCATTACGTTGCGCCCCAGAATGCAACCACTGCGGTCAAGTGGAAGCCAGCTGACCCCGCATCGAGATACGCTCCAATTAGGCGTCACTTAAGCTGTGTGTAATCCCTCTTAGCAAGAATAAGAGCATCCTCAAAATTATATCTTCAAGTCTGTCTTTAATCCATCCTCTGTCCGACCTGTGAAATCGAAAAGCAGAACCCTTGAGAGGCCGAGCAAACATCTTCTTAAGTGGGAGTAAAGGAAGGAAAGCCGACAATGTAGCGTGCAGGCTGGCGCAAGTGCTGTGGACTCAGAATAGAGGAGAAGAAAGAAAGGACAGGGTGCGGTAGGCCTTTCAGCGCACTGCTGAGATGTACGTTTGTGATCCTGCGGAGGTGCAGAAGATCAGTTTTGGCCATGACGATATTGCCTCGCAAACGGAACACGCTCGTCTAAATTCGCAGCTGGACTTTGCTATGCCAGTAATAAGTTAGAGCTCGGAAGGGGGAGCAATCTCGAGCAAGTCCGCCACGCAAACTTATTCCAGATACTTAGCATTAACTACTATATCTGATATTATACTTACTAAAAAATAGCTTGTAATAAGATAAGTACTTAATACTACGTCTAAAAAGTTTATACTACTATTATCTAGCTCTTAAAAAATACTTATATTAGAAGGCGTCAGCTTTAGCTCGGGCGTTACGAACTCATTATCCCGCTTCTAGTTCCTTTCTCTATTGGGTATCATGCATCAATTCTATCTTACACGCCCATCCCTTCCACTTCTTTGTCACCTCCGCTCAGCAATCTCCCTCAGCGCCCCCACAACGCCCACACTCGCCCTCTCCATGGCCCCCATCTCCGCCCTCGTCAACTTCTTCAACACATAGCGACTCACAACCTCCGGCTCCCTACTCTCGGGCCTACCAATCCCCACACCTATTCGCCACCACTTGACACCCCCCAAACTAGCTTGACAGCTCTTCAACCCATTATGCCCGCGTGGACTCGCACTCCCATCCTTCACACTAACCTTACCCAGAGCAGCCTCAAGCTCATCATGCACAACTACCAATCGCGGCTCCAACCCATCGCCCTTCATCTGCCGCGAGAATTCCGTCCAGGCTTTCTTCACGCCCGTGCCACTGACGTTCATGAAGGATGTGGATTGCCAGAACGTCCAATTGTCTTCGACTGCGGGGGCGTAGGACGAGGACTTTGTGTAGCCGCTTATGGGATCGAAGGAGTAGGTGTGCGGGCGGGTAACGAGGCCCGCGAGACCCTTCTTGAAGGGCTGGTAGCGCTTTGCTTCGGCGATGTGGTTGGTTATGAAGTGGCCCGCGGAGTGCAGGGTGTTGGCGTAGGAGGCGCTGGGGTTACCGAGGGAGCATACTAGGAGGGGAATGGAGCGCGCGCCCGGGGGCATGGAGAGGATGGTGCTTTTGCGGGCGGGGTTGTTAGGCGGTTTCGTGGGCGCTGAGGCTTCGGTGTCAGAGTGCGGTGGGGTGGGAAGGCCGCTGGTGTGGGGTCGTTTCTTTTGTCTGCGCTTTTCTTTGCGGGACTGCGGTGTGGTGGTTTCAATGGGCAAGTCTGCTTCGTCGTGGGAGGTTTCTTGAGATTTTGGCTCGGGATCGGCGACAAGGATTGGTGTCGGCCCGAGCTTCGCCACGTGCGCACGTGGTTGCGCGTTTGCCATGCTGAACTCTACTTCGAAAACGGAGAAGGGGGAAGTGCGTGAAAAGTGAGGAAGATATCATGGCTTTTTCTTACGCAGTGCTCTTTGTTCTAATAGTGACTGTGCTGAACCAGGTTCCATGGCTGAGGCAGCATTGTGAACTGTACAGCCACATGGAAGAGTCATCGGTGGATTTGTAAGGGCGGTGCTGGCGGACTTTGCTCGGTACCGCCCTTCCCATTCGGCCAGCACTGCTTTGGCCCATTGTCAATCATACGCTGGAGAGGCCGTCGAATACAGTCCGGGTGTCGTGTACCAGGTTTGAGGTGCATGTTGAGTATCTTAAGGTAGGAAAGGGCCCTCAATTAGGGCTGAAAAGCGGGCGGCGCGAGATCTCTTGGCGTGCATCATCACTCAAGAACGGCCCTCTAGATCCTTATCCAACGCCTTGACCGGAACCTTCACATCAACAACCCGACCTCACCTTTCGTTAATTTTGGAAATGGCGGAAAGACCTTCCACTCCACCGCGAGCTACACGCTCATCGGGCAGGCTACCGCCCAACCCGGCCACTCCAGAGCAAATCCGACGCCTGGAAGAAGCTCGTCTGAAGGCGAAGGCAAAAGCACAGCAAGCGCAAGCCGCGAGACCCACGCCTCCACCTGTAGCCGGTACGAAACGCGCATACTCATCTATAAACTCGTCGAACACTCCCGCACAATCACGCAACGCAGCCGATGCATCCCCCGCGAAGCGCGATCAGAATGGCTTCATCCCACCGCCTGCGAACGATCTCATACAACCGGCAAAGAACTTTGGGCGATCTGAGTATATTGAATATGACTTCAGCAAGATGACGGACACGAAGGGCGGCTTCCTGAGCACCATTGACGACCCACACAACCGCGCAATGTGGAACGGGAGGAAAGAAGAGGAGAAACCGGAGGGTATGACACTTGCGGAGTGGGAACGGGAACGGATAAGACGCGCGCTGATAGAGAACCGTGCCGGCATATTCGAGCCGTCGATCAACATCCTCAACAAAGCAGATGGCCGTGACGAAGAGGAAGAGGCGCTACTCTTAGCAGCCGCAGAAGAGGCAGAAGCCGGCGAAGAATACAAAGGCAAATACGGCGACGGCAAGCGCGACATCAAAGGCAAATGCCGCGAATGCGGCAGTCTAGAAATAGACTGGAAATGGCAAGACATCTTCGCCATCGGCATTTGTAACGCATGCAAAGACAAATACCCCGACAAGTACTCCCTCCTCACCAAAACCGAAGCCCGAGAAGATTACCTTCTCACCGACCCCGAACTCAAAGACGAAGAGCTCCTGCCGCATCTCGAGCGTCCGAACCCACATAAAACGAACTGGAACAACATGCAGCTGTTCCTGCGCCTGCAAGTCGAAGCCTACGCCTTCAGCGCAAAGAAATGGGGCTCATCGGAAGCCCTCGACGAAGAATACGAGAAGAGGCAGAAGGTGTCGAAGGCGCGGAAGGAAAAGAAGTTCAAGAATAAGCTGAACGAGTTGAAGAAGCGGACGAGGGTGGAGGCGTATAAGAGGAGTAAGATGATGGGTGGGGAGGGCGAGGCGAAGTTCGGACAGAAGATTAAGGGAATTGGGGATAAACATGTGCATGAGTGGGGGAGGAGTGTGCTGGATCCGAGTTCGGGTTTGACAAGGAAAAGGTGTGAGGAGTGTGGCATGGAGGTTGAAGAGTTGGAATTTTGATACCCTTGAATACAACGATCGACAGATTTTGATCCAGCTGGACTGAGTGGGTTCAATGCGTGTTATACTGTGACTCGAATGGAAACTCGCAAGCAGGCGCAGACAGATTCACTCCTCGGCGTAAGAAGGTGGGCCGTAGAAGGTACTCAGTCGATTCCCGTCTTACATACTTAGCTGACCTATTTACGCAGATCTCGAAACGGTGCTTGAGTACAGTCAAGGCAGATTGTACAAACTCTCCCAAATGAAGGCGCTATTTTCAAAGTGCATTTTTCCTGGGTCTAGTGAGAAGAGTCATTCAACATCCTACTACGAATTTTCACGTCCGATGAAACATGCCAGCTGGGCTAGGTGACTCGTAACGTCTTGTGAGTCCAATCAGGAGTACTTATCATTGCGAGTCAGAATCTAAGTGTTCCGTCGGGCATAGAAAACCGCAGTAGTCGCATCACCTCCCGACATCCATACCGCCAACTCAATCAAACACATCCTTATCCTCTTTCGCAACCTGATCAAAATACGGCTGAAAAGCCAACCACATCTTCCCCGCATTCCCACTCTTCCTATGCGTAAATTCAGCCTCTTCATCCCCAATCACAATCTTCTCCCACCCGGGCCCGCTCGCCGCATTCGCCATCATCTGTGCATGGCAACACCGCTCCAACGCAATGAATAAGAACGCAGCCTCATCCACCGTCGTCCCACATGTAATCATACCATGGTTCTGCAGAATCACACTCCGACACTTACCTAGCGCCTTCGCTATCCGGGCTCCTTCTTCGGTGGACACCACTGTTCCCCCGTACCGCGGATACACGGCGAGATCGTTGTAGAAGCGCAATGCATCCTGGTACAGCATCTCCAGTGGCCGCCCGAAGCAGGAAAACGCCTTGCCGTAGACGCCGTGCGCGTGGCATGCGGCATTGAGGTCGGGCCGGGCTTTGTGAATCTCGCTGTGGATGGAAAAGGCCGGGCCGTTGATGGCGGATTGGGCACCGCCTGGTTGCACTTCTCCCGCCTCGTTGACGAGGACGAGGTCGGAGACGCGGATTTGAGAGAAGTGTGTGCTGAGTGGGTTGATCCAGAAGTGCTCTGGGTTTAGGGGGTCGCGCAGTGCTAGTGAAGATGTCAGTGAGGAAGATGCAGGGGATACGCAAAGAAGGAAGTAGGACGTACAGATATGCCCTGCGACGCCTTCATCGAAGCCTTGTCGCGCGAAGACTCGGAATGCGGCTGCAAGATGCCGCTTTTGATATGTCCGTTCGTCTTCGATGTTGTCGAATTTGGGCGGCGAGCGGATTGTGACTTTGCCTTCTTTGTCGCCAAGGAAGTGCACTTGCTCGTAGAATGTCTCTTGGGCATTTGGTACTTTTGGCGGCTTCGATTCGAGTCCCTTCACTGTCTGCACTGCTTCTAGTCTTGGGAGCTCCTCCGTCGCGGTAGTCGTTGCTGTTGGTGGCGCCATGTTCGTAGTACGTGCTTTATGACTTGAAGGGCTTGGAACTACTCCAGTGGTGTTGAAATATCCGTATTCAAAGGACAGTCGCCACGCGGTGGACGCGTGTGGAGCTCGTGACCCGGGAATGATTCGTCGGAGCATGAATGCCCGAAAATCTGGGGAACACGCCGG
This sequence comes from Pseudomonodictys pantanalensis, assembly GCA_019022785.1. NCBI lineage: Eukaryota > Fungi > Ascomycota > Dothideomycetes > Pleosporales > Parabambusicolaceae > Pseudomonodictys > Pseudomonodictys pantanalensis. Next base: position 28,809 of record JAFHBV010000081.1, on the reverse strand, counting down.
TCCGCCACTGAAGTCCTCGCTGCGGGGGATTGATAATGCATCAATCAACCCACGTACATCACATGCGACGATTGAAAGTGGATATCGTCACTCGCGTGTCGGTACATATGCCGTGTCACAACATCTATGAGAAGGACGCTGCGTTTGGCTAGAATATATTAGAGGACCAGGGATTGGGCGCCCTTGTGCATACTCACAAACCCCGAGGTTCAGGAAAAACCCACACTTGCTGAAGTATAATCAGGATCCATCCTCCCAGCCCCCAGGTCCCGCACTGATCAAAATGCCACGAAACCCCTTGGTACCAGAAGGCGCATGGGACACACACATCCACGTCTTCGACCCGGCAAACTTCCCCTTCCCAGCGCCCCGCTCATACACTCCCAAACCTGCGCAAATATCCGAATACCCCTCCGAACTCACAGGCTGCACAAGCGTAGTCATCGTGCAGGCCTCAGTCCAGGGAAGCTCTCCAGCAGCACTCCTCAACACCTTGTCCAAAGCCAAAGCCACCGGTCTAACCCTGCGCGGCTTAGCCAACATCGACGTGAACTCCATTACAGATGAGGAGCTAGACAAACTACACGCAGCGGGAGTGAGAGGAGCTCGCCTGCACGAGATGTCCTGGGGCCATGGAGAGCAATCGGGCGGCGATAAGATTGCGAAGAAAGTTCAGGCGTTGGCGGAGCGGTTGGCCAGATTAGGATGGGCGATTGGGATTTTCTGCCCCATAGCTGGTATACTTCCCTACCGACAATGTCGCCCTCCGAATCCCTCATATCTAACACTACTCACAGCATGGGCACACATGGCCCCCCTAATCCGCAACCTCGACCCACGAATCAAAATGGTAGCCGACCACTTCGGCGGGACCTTCCCTGGCGAGCATACCACCCCCGAATTCGCGACCTTTCTCTCCCTGATCCGCGAAAAGCGACTCTTCGTCAAGGTCTCGGGCTTCGAGCGTTTGTACCACGGCCATGGCATCGGACGCGAGGGCATGAAGGCAATCGAACCCATCGTGAAGGCTGTCATCGAGGCCGGGCCAGATCAGATTGTTTTCGGCACGGATTGGCCGCATACGCAGTTGGGGGTTAGTAGGAAGGGGAAAACGGATCAGCAGAGGTTGGATGATGTGGAGGAGTTTCGGAGTGTGGAGGATGAGGTACATATCCAGGTGTTGAGAGAGTGGATTACGGATGATGTGGTTTGGAGGAAGTTGTTTGTTGATAATGCGAAGAGGTTGTTTGAGTAGTGGGGACGGCGAACTGTTCGTCGCAGGACGTACACCACGTTGAATACCCTTATGCTACTCTTTGCTTGACCATTGACAACGCTCGATATCCTAAGCCTATCCGCACATGACTAATGTGACATACTCATGACGACCGTAGCGATGACTCGAGCGAATGCAAATGTAAGAATTTGGTGTATTGTACATTCAATTCTAACCAACCGACCTTCTACTCGCCTATCAAACAGACGAGTTTCCCTGCATTCTCATTTGCCTCCATTCTCTCATGTGCCTCCCGAATTTGACTCCAATCATACACCCTATCCAAAGTGACCCGCATCTTCCCCTCACTCAACGGCTGCAACGCACTCTCCACAAATTTATCCCTCAGCCGACTCTGGTAATCTGCATTCCTCGTCCGCAACGTAGTTGCCAGCACTGACAATCTCTTGTTCAACAGAGCCCTGAGATCAAACTTTTCAATCACACTCCCACTCATAGCAGCAACCAACACAATTCTTGCCTCCATAGCCGCGCACCTCGTGTTACGATGCCAGTAGTTCTGGCCCACGAGGTCAATAATGAGATTGATGCTGTTCTCGCCTACTTCCTTCTCGATTACTTCGGCGAAGTCCTCGCGCCGATAGTTGATTGCTATGTCAGCACCAAGATCTTTGCATAATGTGCATTTCGCGTCCGTTCCTGCCGTCACGATGATTTTGCTGGCGCCCCCGTGGCTAGCTATTTGTATTGCAGATTGGCCGACGCCGGAGGCGCCCGCGTGGATGAGCACTGTTTCTCCATGAGTAATGTTACCAACGAGGTGGATAGCTTGGATGGCGGTGAAGAATGTTTCTGGGATAGCGGCAGCCGTCTCGAAGCTTACGGTTGATGGTAAGTGGATGAGGGTCTTTTCGGAGACGACTATCTTTTGCGCGTACTAGTCATGTTGTCAGTGCCACCTACGCAGGAGCAAAAGATTACCTACAGCTCCCCCATATGCTAAACCAAAAACTTTATCTCCTTCCTTGAAGCCCATAGTGCCTACAGTCGAGCTGATGTCAGTCGCTGCCTCTCAATGTGGCTTTGAACTCCTGTGACAGGATTAGACATACACTTCTCTCCCACTTCTTCCACAATACCGCTGAATTCAACACCCATAATCTTCCCCGACTCCGGGAGCAGTGGATAAGGATAGTGATCCTCGCGCTGCATGATGTCCATTCGATTGAGCCCAAATGCTTTGATGACCACTAAAATCTTCCCTGGACTTGCCGTGGGAGCTAGCACGTTGGAGTCAATGAATAGAGAGGAAGCGGGTCCGCGCCCATCACGGACAGAGACTGCTTTCATCGTGGGTGACTTCGCCATTGCTGTAGGTGAGGAGGCTCGGGGCTGTAAGATGGCGATGGACTCGCACCTTCAATCGTTTGTTTACAGACATGCGTCAAGCATTGCTACAAACTGAATCCATGAGAATGGTCGGTCGCGTGCGATGCATGCATCAGCTTCGGAAAGCTTGTAGCCGCTAGAAGCCTAGCGGCTCTCTCACGCGACCGCATATCCATCGGAGAGTTATTCTCCGCCATGAAAGTATCCAGCTCCTGCGGGGGCGTGGCCAAATAATCCGCGGGAGGGGTAGGTAATTTAGACAAGGTGACACGACAGAAGAGGGGCAATGCAAATGGATGAAGTAGGGAAAGAGAGCGAGGAAACCGAAGTGCGTACATGGAGCAGGGGACATGTACATCTGGGCATGCAGAATAATGTGTCATTGTGTATACTGGTGTTTTGTTGCTTTGCTCGAAGCACATAGGTTTACTGAGGATTTGGCAAGTCCCGGTTGATGCTTTCAGTGAATGACGTCATAAGAAACTTCAAGTCGCTCCTTCACGGCGCACACCACCTACCTCCGACTTTACAAAAACCAAACGTCTTCTTGTTATCATTCTATCTTTTCCTTCTTCATCTTGAGACCCTCACTCATCAATTCGACAACGTCCTCTACCGACTTGCCTCTCTTGCGATGCCCAGGCTTCTCTTCTCCAAGCTGCGTATCCTCCGCAACGCTTCTGTACACCTCTGCAACTGCTTGAAACCTAGATAATTAGCCACGTTCGTAATAGCTAAGTATCATACTCACAGATCACGCTCAAACCCCACACTGGCCATAGTCTCCCCAATCTCCAGCATTTCGTGCACCCAGCGATACGCTTTCGGTGGCATACTCACCAATCCCTGCTCTGCCGTCTTCAGCGTCGCCGGGCTATACCTGCTTAAATAATCTTTCAAGTTCTCCAAAACGCCTAGCTCGTGCGCTGCAGTGAAGGATTGGATAGCTAAGGCGTAGAAACCCTTTGTCAACGTTGCGTAGCACATTTTCAACCCGGTGGCAGCGCCAATCGCCTCAGAAATGTGGTCGGTATTGAGGAGTGCGGCAAGGGCTTTGTCAGGTAATTCTGTCGGGCCGGAGATGATGAGGGACGGACAATGCCATTGCGACTTTGAAGCGTTGGACCGAGTGTGAGAGTTAGTAAGGGAATATGGCACTCCGCCGATGATACCGCCATCGAGGAAGATGATGTTTGGATTTGAGACCAGGAGCGTGGCTGCTTCGAGAGCCGAGGCTGGAGCGATAGCGTTGAGGTCGATGTAGTAGACTGGTGAATCCCGAGAGCCCGGTGTGTAGGGTGTTGCGGTTAGAACGCGCTGAGCTGTAGTGTATGCGTCGCGGGGTGGCACGATGGAGAGAATGACGGCGCTGGCGGACACGAAGGCTTCGAACGTTGGTGAAAGTTGAATACCAGCATCGCGGGCTCGTCTTTGCGTGAGCTCGCTTGAAATGATATGAGTATATCTCAACCCATATCGCAGAGGTGCTGTGACCTTACCTTCTATCCGCAGCATAGGTATGCACGCGGTAGCCATTAGAGATGAGCAGTTGAGCTATGCCCAACCCCATCTCCCCAATGCTTATGATACCTATGTTGCGCAGCTCCATTTCTACGTCTTCGACTGCATTCCAGGGACATTTAACAAAACTTCAAGAGGCATCTAGGTCTTTTCCTATAGTACACGGTCAGCTACAAGCGGCTAACTGATACAAGAGAAGGAGGTGAGAGGATAGACACTGTTGGTCAGAGAGTCCCTTGCCAGCAACAGAGAACCTTGGATCTGAGAATATATTGAGAGGCCAATGGGAAGAAGCCCTTAGAGCAACTTGGTAACATCTCCGCGTTCCATAGCTCTGATCCTTGTGTTCTATAGATGCGGGGTGGGATCAACGTCGTGCAACCCTCCTTCGGAGACAAAGAGTCCGACACCTCCCATCATGAGCCAATGCACAGATTAATGAGCAGCAAATCGCGCAAGCCGACAATGAAGGCTTCCTAGATTCAGAGAGCCACGAAATGATGGACTTGTTCGTAATTTCAAATCTCTGACTGCAGACGGTCTCCCCAGATTTATTTCTTGCGTCGACTACCTTGAACTCACCATTGCGCGCACCCTGCTCTGATCAGCAGTACGACACTATTGTCGCTACATATCACTAGAGGTCACTCTGATGCTAGTGCAAGGACGAGAAGCTCGCCCAGGAGTAGGAATTTAATCCAAGCTATCCCACAGAACTGGTTGCTATCAATCGATGCAAAATGATGGTAGCGACGATTCATGATCCAGCATATTCCACCCGGGCTTCTCAAACTCTTTTTCTAGGCATTTAAAGCAGAAAGCCTCAGGTCCCATAACGCCAAAGTTATCACCTGCCACTTCCCTTCGCGACAGTATACTGACAGCAGCCAGTCGCGCAGCCCAATTGCCATGAGCTCTGAAGATCCCAACAGTATTAGGTCCATCCAAAAATTCTTCCCAGGAGTCGATGGAGGTATAGTCGACGTCGTGATTTGAATCATGTCCTACTTCGTGACATACTCCGGGCTTGAAGCGCAGCATGTCTGCGAAGTCAACTTCAAGCACATCGATATCCGCGACCCAACAGCCACGATCGCGGACCGAGATAACAGCTTCTAGAACGTGGATATCATGGTCTATGGTTCGCGAGCCTTCTGTAGCGAGAGGGATTGCCCAGTCGGTGAAGGAGAGGTGCAATGAAGTTTCTCTGAAATTGTTGTCGCGTTTGAAGTCATACGGTTCGTGTGCTACGAGGTTGTACCTTTCACTCAATCCTCGAACCCGCGGCTCGAAAGGCGGAACGAGAATCGAAATGCCCGGGCGGCTGATGTTTCCCAATATACTTTTCATTTGGTGATCTGGTATTCGGGTGAATGGATCGGACAGTACAACTGCGGGTACATAGATGGTGTCCTCAGAACACAGTGCGAAGGAGTTTTGGAAGTCCTCCGGATCGAGATCCACAGTCCCTGAATCAAACAGGGCTATGTAACTAAATGATTCGAGCCGATTGGGTAGTGGAGGCTGGTGGGAGATGAGGAGCGGCATCTCAGTGAACCAATGGCTCTGACCGTTGTACTCAGGTTTCCATCCTTTGAGCCATCTCTTGAATAGGCACTGAAAGCATTTCGATTTCCACAGTGGACGTGACGTCAACTTCAACGAGACGGTGGCTTTGCCGAGGTGCTCATATACCTTAGAAGCCGTGTTGATAGCAAACAGTGATTTGCTGAAGTCAGGATGAAGTCTATGCACACCTGAGATCAGCGAGACCCCAGGCGCCTTTCGAGCATTGTCCATTGGTTGTTCTTTGACGACGTCGAATAGTGAGCACAGATAGTCCCTTAACCGTGCCGGCGCCATTTCCGAGTCTTTGAAGTTTCCTACCGCCTCCGAGACTTTTGCGGTTCTTATCATTTCAATATTTGCCTTCGCCCGGTAAGAAGGCAGCGGATCATGACCTCTCCGAGCTTCGTTACGGAGGAACAGGCCAAGGCGCCAGTCGCCGACGATGACATGAAAGTACACATCTCTTCTGGCTTTCTTAGCCTTGTGCATGTCATTGTCATGATCATGCGACAGGTAGACTAGTGGTGGCTTTGACCAGCTAAACCCTTTGTGTCCTGTTTGAGCTTCGAAGGAGGGCCCGGTCGTATGATGCTCACATTGTTCGCTTTGACTGAGGATGTGATCCATCCTATCGCGTAGAGATTCGCATCCAATTTGCGTATTCGAAGTTGATCGTAATCTCGATTCCAATTCTCCATTGGGACAGATCCATCTCGCATGAGTCGTCCCCTCAATTGTTGCGAGTTCGAAATAGTTGACAGATGCCGAAGTCATCGCATATGACGCATCGTGAGCATAGCAGATGATTGCATCGGTCCCGCTCAACCCAATTTTCTTCGCAGCTGCTCGAAGGTAAGTGATCCCACAATCGACGTCGAACTTTTCCCGGAGGCCACAAATCGTGAGTGTGTTTAGAAGTCCGAAGAAGGGTGATGGAGAGCAGTTCCGGTCAGACAGAAAGGACTTTGCCCGTCTACTTCCATGCTTTAATAAAATAAGGTTCTGCTGGAGATCCTGTCCATTCGTAGTCAACAGTCGGTTTGCTGCTGCGACGAAGTGAAAGAGCCACCCGAACTCAGCTAAGGCGCCACCTTGGGGCCCAGTCCTGACGTTTCCCTCAGTCGGGCTCAAGCGAGACCACAAAAGTCTAAACCAATCTGCAACCACCAAGAAGTCCCGGGCAATGACTCTCCACGATCCGAGCAAGCCACCGAGCGCGACAATTTGAAGTTGTCCGAAGGTGAGCCTCGAACAATCTTGCTCGCTACGGACCACGACGGGATCACCATAATACTGCAGGTGCGATAGAGCCAGTGACCACTGGATCCCTTCTTTTCCCGATACTTTGGAATCCACACCAACAGTACCTACGGCCGTACGCGGAATCGCCTTGTCGTTGAATTCGATCTTCTTTGGTTCGTCTCCAAGGACCAGTAAGTCTGGATAGAGATGCCAGGCAGAAAAGGCTAGGAATACCGATCCATCGTGGATATCTTGCGGCTTTCCGGACAGGAATTGCTCCATGGCCAACATTGATTTCTTCCACACACTAATGACTTGGTCGTAGGTTGTGGGGCCTCCAGGCATCGGCGTCTTGATGTTCTTCACAACCAGTGATAGTTGACATTGGGACCAGGTTTTTGCCTTGTCGGCATGACGAAGCCACGCTCTCGCACTGCTGTCCCATAATGCGAGATCTTTTCTCGTGATATCTTGATATGCGCCGACGACGGATGAGACAGAAACTTTGTGATTATTCTTGAGGCCTTCTTCGACCTCCTTTCGCCTTGATGCAACAAGCTCCACCCAGATAGCCGTCGCTATCTTGGCGTCCCAGGCACGGGCTAACAGGCAACTGAGAAGATAAACACCCAGAGCTGGGATGCCTGATGTCGCAGCGGCCCAGAGGGAAGTACCATCCGCTCCTACATATGGCTCGAACGGCCCATGTTGGACAGTACCCTTCTCATTGGCTCCAGAGCTGTTTATGATCTCAGATATTCGCAAGCCGTACGCCGATATCAGTCTTGGCGTCGATGGCACAAGGTCCTCAAACAGAGCTCCTAACCTGCGTGCAGTTTTGTGGACGGGACCTTCTTCGGCCTCAGTTCGTCGGCTGGTAGCAAGAGCAGAAGCGAAGCCATTGAATTCCGTGGGTGCTTCCAGTTTGATAAGGGAGAAATCGAATTTGAGATTTGCCAGCGCAGCAGAATTCTCATTGGTTGCCGAGAATATAGAGGCGCGTACCGAGCTGAGTGCGGACATCGCGACACTGTAGCATAGAGGCTGTATAATTGAGGCAGTAGTTGTATGAGCGCTGAATTATATGACGAGGAAGAAAATCCGACGAGGCTGTTCCTGCTCGCTTCGGGCTCGAAGGCGGTCGTTGGGCTGCAAGCGTTTCAGCCTTTTCACCCAAAATCATCCGCAGAGCGGAGGTTCCGATGATGAAAATGTCAAAATTCAAGGGATCGTCGGTGCAGTTTTGCAACGCGCTGAAAGAAGAATGAGATGCGGCCGCAATCGAGGTATTGTGCAGGATATTAAAGCTTCTAGGCCGCCTTACCGACAACTGTGGTCAGCCTGGTGGGCTCACCGGTTCTTGGCACCTCGATACTGGGGACCACCTATCAGGCAGCGTGGTGTTACTATTGTATGCGGTGCTCGACGTTTCAGCCGTCCACGCAAACTTTTGCGAACACAGGCTGCAACCTGAACGACAAGCTCAGCATTATGGCAGAGTGATGAACGCCGTCAATAGCTCATAGCCTTTCCGTGCCCCATTCGCATTGATATATAGCAGTGCCATATATTGGGTTTGTAAGACTCTAAGGCCATGGTAGAGTGATTTGGAAGCCACTCCTATGGCCTCGCTCGTCGCTGAAATACGTTGTACGTATGACCTGATTGTGGAAGGTGGTTCTGTTGGCATGCAGTGTGATCAGTCGTACGACCAGGATCGTCATCGAGTTGACCAATGGGAAGCGGTGCATAAGTGCTGCCCGAGGGGAAAGATCATATAGCGATTGTACGGGATTGCCTCGCGGTCCATCATCCACCTCTTTGCGCGTGTATCCTCAGATAACATACCTAAACCCATTCCTCACCGCCCTATCACTATCATCATCCAGCCTCGACATAGCCACAGCATCATTGATATCGATCTCTGCGGCCAACCGCTCAAACCTCCGATTTCCTCTCTGCAACACAAACCTCAAGCTCAGTATGATGCCCAGACCAAACACCATGAAGGCCAGCGAGCAGCCCCACGACACGCGAAACAAAGGTGAGTACTTGTCGAGCCAGAAGTAGCTCGCATACAACGCAGCCGAATTCGATATCGTGTTCGCGAAACCAATGGCGGCGGCGCGCTTGATCGGGGGCCGGATGATAGTAGATGACAGCCACGTGTATGTCGTCGAGTACACGCCAAACGAGCCCGCAGCTACCAGGAAAGTGAAGGCGTAGCGTGCCCAGCGCTGGTGTTCCGGTATGGACATCAGTGCGATGGTGCCGATGATGCACATCACCATGGAGGCACTGGCGTGCGTAGAGCGCACCTGTCTTCGATCCGCGTCGTACGCGAGACTGAGCGACCAGAGAAAGGCAAATACGTAGGGAGGAGAAGTTAGGAGGAGACTCGTGACGTTGCTCTTGAAGCCCAGTGCCTTGACAAGCGTCGGGAAGTAGTGCGAGTAGGAAATCGATGCTGCGGCTGTCATTTGTAGACCGGCGAATTGCCAGGTACGATAGTCCTTTAGCGCTAGCGTGATTCCAGTCCATACCGACACCTTCTCCTCGTCGAGAACTGCTTCGCTTGCAGCGTCTTTGGCAAGTCGCCCTTGAGCTATGATGCGCTCTTCTTCTGTGAGCCATCTAGTTGTCCCTGGATAGTCTGGGAGGAACAGTAGTGCGATTCCGGCGATCACTAGTGTTGCGAGGGCTTCGATGATGAAGAGCCAACGCCAAGCGGACAACTTTGTAGCGCCGTCCATTCCTTCGAGAATGCCAGCGGAGAGTAAACCGGCAAAGGCATTCGAGAGAAGTAGGCCGCAGATCAAGAAGGCCATGCGGAATCCAAGCTCTTTTTTGGTGTACCAGCAGGAGAGAAAGTAGACAGCTCCCGGGTAGAAAGGTGCTTCAACGATGCCGAGGAGGAAGCGGACTACGAGGAGACCAGCGGGACTGGATACAGCTCCCGTACTACCGCTCACTATCGCCCAGACAATGATAGTTGATGGCTACATCGGCAATCAGCTTCAAACAGAGGAGACTAAGAGTAGATGCTAGTCTACTTACCAGATAAATGGATGGACGCAGCTTGGTCATCAATATCGTTGACGGCAATTGCATAACAATGTAGCCTGCGGAGAAAATAGCTATAGCTGTATTGTACAGAGTGCCTTTAGTGCGCGTAGCCTTCTCGAGGCCATAGAGCCGTGCTTGCGTGATCTACAACTTGTCAGTACAACTCCCAGGTTACTTGCCCTTCGCTGTCTGCTTACACTATTTCGATCAAGATAATTGAAAATGTAGATGATAACTACCAGCGGCATGATGCGCATATCGATTTTCTTCATCAATTTCTTCTCCACACTTGCAACGAACTTCGGATCATAGGAGCGAAACTTGGTCATCACATTCTGACCCTCAGTTCCCTCTCCCTTCTCCGTCATGACGATATCCTTAACGAACGCTGGCTCCATCTTCAGAGGTGCGAGCTCAGGCCCGATGGCGATGGGTCTTGGAATTGCAGCCATAGTGTTAATAACCAGAATGTTTTCTGGCCGAGAAGGGGGAGTATGAAGTGAAAGCCAAGAAACAACTCCCTACTAGTAGCTGATGTGAATGTCTCGTTCGGTTATATGGCACTGTTAGGGAGCCACGAGGACCAGACCGTTGCGGTGCATAAACCGAACCCCGCATTCAGGTAACCCTAGATCCCACTGAGCGGTAGCGTAGCCTGGGAAACCGGTTGGAAAAGAGTTTCCGCCAAGTAGACCGGCGGAGTGTTTGCGTCCGACAGTATGATCGCCGATAAGCGGTTATAGGTTGACCCGTGTGCTGAATGGAGACAGTAGCAAGTTAGGAAAAATTGTGCGTATCGTGAACTGACCACGGGTGATGAGTATCGCATTTGCAGGCAAAGCAAATTTGGCACACCTGGAAATATATCGAGTATATACGCCAGTGAGCTCTTGCAGCACACTTTCCAAGAATGCCTTACCGATTCTGTCAAGGTTTATAGATTACTCCGCAGCGTTGCGCTTCCCTCATGCTGTTGTGCAACCCGAGCAGCTGCAGCTCCGGCTCTTTTTCCAAATACGGCACCGGAAGTCAGTCCACTCCCGCCGGGATAATTGCTGTAGAATAGACCGCCCAGCATTTCACCTACACAGAAGAGTCCAGTGACCTCGCGACCTGACTGTGAGATGACGGCAGTGGTCTCAGGGTTAACTGCAAGACCGCCGAAGGTGAAGGTGACACCGCAGCACACCTTGACGGCCATGAATGGCCCTTTGTCTAACGGTAGCGCCCAATTGGACTTGGCCAAGCCAAGCTTTTTGCTTGAAGATTGAGTGGACAGACCGTCTTTGATCGCTGGATCCCACTTCGCTTTGGGGTTTTCTTGTTGGAAAGCGTACACTGCTTCATTATATCGTCTGATCGTCTCCGTAAACTTCCCTTTATCGTTGAGTCCTTCTTCTGCAGCCAATCTATGGGCCAGCTCCTCGATGGAGTTGCCCCAAACTTTTCGCACAATTTCATCGCGGTACTCTTCATCTCTCAGCCACGGAATCGCGCGCTGATCCCAGATTTGAAACGCTACACCGTCTGGCTGCTCGTGTATAGCGCGGCCAAACTTCGCGTACGTATAGTTTCGCATGTCGATACCCTCATCGACGAAGCGCTCGCCGACATTGTTGATCATCAAGCCCAGAGGATAGCCAGACTTGGTGAATTCGTTCGATATGGTTCGGTCACCGCTATTTGCGGGTGCGTTAGCGTCCCAACAGGTAGAATGACAGCCAGCCCAGTGCCCGACTTGTTTGGCGTTGACATCTCGGATCGCGAAGTCGAGCGCGTCACCGGTATTGTATGGAGTCCCTCGTACGCGCGCAAGATCCCAGCCAGGACCAAGGTACTGTGCCCGTAATCGCGGATTTGACTCGAATCCACCAGCTGCGAGGATGATGGCCCGTGCATTGATGAGACTCTCGATTCCGCCATGCTCCACCACAAGTCCAGTCACAGTACCTGACTTGTTGGTGACGATTCGTTTCGCAGGTGTTGCGTAGTAGACCTCGATCCCGTGCTTCCGTGCAGCCGCTTGGTGATCTTCAATCAACCCCTTGCCACCATCTTCTATCTTAAGCGCCATTCCACCCCAGAATTTGAATCTCCCGTTGACCTTGTAGGCTTGACGGTTGAACGATAATTGGAAGCGGACGCCATGTTTAGCAAGCCACTTGATGGCGGCATTCGAATCTTCGATTAATATGCGGCTCAGATGGGGGTCGGTGCGTCCTGAAGTCATTCGGTCCATATCTTTGCGGAAGTCTTCAACACGGTATGGTTCCAAGTCGATGATGCGAGCCGTCCCGGGGTCGACGTTGTTGACGATAGGTAGTATATCGTTCGAGCCATTGTGAACGATTCGGAATGCGCCAGCGGTGAAGTAGCTATTTCCCCCTGCCCAATCTTCTGGACATTTGTCGATGAGTACTATACGGCCATTGCCTCGTAGATGTTCGGCGGCGGACAGGGCAGCTGAGAAACCAGCATTTCCACCGCCAACGACCACGATGTCTACAGCTGATGGAAGTGCGCGTTCGTTCATGGTAATTTGAGTGCGGATAGGAAGTGCTTAAAAAGTGACCAGGACTGTACGTGAGGCTTGGAATCCCGGCAAAGGTGGCGCCGAAGCTCGGAGAAGGTCCACGCTTCCCCAGAAGCAGACAGTAGTTGCGGCATTTTGCACGCTAGAGGCACTAATACTTAGCTTCTCCTTAGCGTGCCAAAGAATACGCATCTATGCTGGTATGTACCCACCAGAAAAAAAGTGAGTGGGTGTGTGGCTGAAGGTCACCCTATGGTCTGATGGCGCGATGCTACAATAATCCGAGTGCTGCACCTTGCGTATTCTTTGCTGTAGCTCCCCACATAGTGGTTTTGTGTTTTATTCCTGAGCAAGAATGTTATTTCAGTACCCACTTCCGGAGTTCCCCGCGCTCAAGCGAATCTGGCGAAGGAAAGTGTTGGATCATGCTACGCTGAGGATCTTTCAGGTATTGAAATCCTCCAAAATAAACTAGGATAGTAATACTAACGGCAAGCAGTTGACAACAGACCCCTGGATAAAGCATCATGACTCGACAGGTAAAGACAGCGAAACAGGCGACTTATGCCACATTTGTCGGAATGTCGATTTTGGTTGGCTAAGTCACAACTCTCTATCTACACATCCATGGTCTCTTTTGGGGGGTTCCAGGCCATCAATGTTCTCATACAGCCTTGTGAAGCCGACACCCTCCTATGGTTGCTACGTTGCAATCCCTCCCTCACCCGGGTGGCATCTGCTGCCGCGCATTCCTTTGGGTTTCCTTCTGGACATTGCGGAACGAAGACACTGCAAGTTTTGCCAACTAGTGATATATTCCATATGTATCTCCCTACACATACAGAAGGAAGACCTTCCGAATATAACGCTCGCTAATTACGGCTCTCCTCCTCGCTGGAATCCTGCGGCAGTCGAGGACATTGTGTGCTATCTCGATAACGCGAACAAAGGGGATTCCAGCAAGTGTGGACTATACTCTTTGCGAGTCCACATGGCACGTTACCACGCGTTTGATCGCTTACGCGCCATCGACATACATGAAATCTCAGATGCCCACACTCCTTACGAAGGGCGAGTAGTGGGCTCCCAAGTAAATTTTGGCATTCTTAAGCGTTGGCTCAACACAAGCCCTTTGCAAGCGTTACCCTTGTCCATGCAAGAACGCTCAAGGGTCCTGCCAGGGTTCCGCCTCATCGACGTAGTCCATGGATATGTTGTTCCAGCCTCCCTCGAATGGCGATACATAGCGCTGAGCTATGTCTGGGGTCAGTGCAGAGTTCTCAAGAATGAAAAAAGCATAAAGGAGCAGCTCGAACAATCGGGATCATTGCGACGATTAAAACCCCCTCGCACAGTTCAAGATGCGATCGATCTGGTTAGAAGCGTAGGCGAGCGGTACCTATGGGTTGACGCTCTTTGCATAATTCAAGACGATGAGGCGGACAAAGAGGTTCAAATCGGGTCGATGGCATTAGTGTACTCTTGCGCCATTGCTACCATAGTTGCAGCTGCTGGAGATGATGCTAATGCAGGACTACCGGGAGTTCAGCTAGGAAGTCGACAGACATGGCAACGCGTCGAAAGCATTGATGGAAGACGTTTTACCAATCGATGGGAGTTCGATGCACCTACCTCTCGGACTTACCGTGACTTGGGGCACTTCTTGGAAACGTCCACATGGATAACTCGAGGCTGGACATTTCAGGAATCTGCTTTATCAAGGAGGTTGATGGTTTTCCTGTCAGCCATTGTTCTCTTCCAAAGTGCTGACAACTTTCGCGAAGAAGACGTTCAGGATTCAGAAGACGGCGGGGAGTCCGGCGACCCTGGCTTACACTATTTCAACATGCTATCAACCCTTGATCAGAACAGATCGGCAAGCGCTCGATATTTTGAAGCACTGTGGTACTATTCTAAGCGACGACTTACCTTCCCCGGCGATGCCCTGAATGCTTTCTCGGCAATCCTGGATATTCTTAGGCCATCCTTCGAATGCGACTACGTCTATGGCCTCCCAGCAAACGATTTTGATTATTCTCTTCTCTGGTTGCCTGGCTCTAACCTACAACGCCGAGTTGACAAATCAACGGGTGAAAATTACTTCCCGAGTTGGGCCTGGGCTGGCTGGGAAGGAGTGATCGAATCTCCTCTGAGCTCCGGCAAATTTCCTCGAGTCACTTGGATAGATGCGATTGATGGCACTGCTTTCAAGTCAAAAATCGGCATAAAATTCTCAGACGCAGCACATAGCCGCCTTATCCAGTTACAAGGCTCTGTTCAAAACTCCAAACGTGCCTTCGACAGCCCCGAGCAACTCCAACCTGCACAGCACCAATCGCCGAGGCGCTTCCTCCTTCCCGGCCAATCGCACCTCCGCTTCAAAGCACTAACCGCAACTCTGCCTTTGGTTCCACTGCACTATCACATGCACCACTGGAAAGTCCGGAACGATATCCATTTAGACGCCGGAATATGTTCTTACGCTATCGAGAATATTACCAAAAGAAGCCAATGGGCAGGATGCGTTTACATTCATCATGAGTCAATCAAGCGCGGCGACAAGATCAACTTCGATTATGAACTCGTCGTCATGTCTCGCACAACGCATCCAAGACTCGCCACAGGTGAAGGCATGCCACCCGACGATGAGAGCGATTTATACGAGTGGGCAAAGAACTACAACTTCGAGGCGTGGACGGCCGAAAAGGAGAAAGAAAAGGAAAGGAATGGGCCGATGACCATACAGCTAGTAGGAGGGAATACCGACGTCTGCTGGCCTGCGTATGATGTTCTGGTTGTCACCTATGTAAACCGGGTTGCGCAACGAGTTGGTGTAGGGATAGTTCACGCAGAAGTATTTCATCTAGCCGGACCTATTAGCAAAGAAATTGTTCTTGGTTAAGGGGCTTTTTTAAACAGATTTCTTTGATTTATTAGTAATTATCTGTCTAGGTTTACGTCGTCTAACCATTAGGATGTATAAGATCCGTATAGAGGGTTAAGTATATGCTGCATTAATATATTCTCTATCATCTAAGGAAAAGAGGGAGATGTAAAATAGTTAAGGCAAGATTAAGCCTACAGCTTTAGATAACGTTTTAGCCCTATAGTTTCTGCTTCTACGCTCTCTTCCTAGGCGTGCTTTCATGTCCCTGCTTTCGACTCCTGTCAGCCCGCCAGAGGTATGGTTGTATTTCTTGCCGCCACCTCCCACAATTCCTTCTACCTCCTCCTCATCCCCTCCAACCTCATCACCCACCCCTCCCCCAAACTAGCCCGCCTATCCTCCACAAAACTATACCCCAGAAACTCCCCCTTCCTCACCTTCTCCAACACATCATTCTCCCTCCGATCCCCCCTCCTCGCCATATCCGCTAAAAACTCCCTAATCCCCTTCCAGCCCTTCGTCTCGTACTTGTCAGCATGAACGACACACCACCCATCCGTCCCATCCATCCCCAAAAAGCCGTCTACACTGCCTGCGAACTCTTCCACCTTCTTCTTCATATCACATTTCACTTTCTCATCAATCCTGTCGTTCTTGCCATCCTCTTCCCCAGCGAGTATACGTCCGATGACAGCCTGCAATTCCGCGGTCTTGGATGGCGGAACGAGGTACAAAGAATCGATATCGTATTCGCCAATTTCCACGACGCGGCCCAGCTGCAGGTGGTACGGGTACAGGGCGCTCCCGAACTCGGGCCAGAAGTCCAGAGGCCATAGATCGTCGAGGTTCCCCCATCGCATCTGTGAGGCGCGGTGAATTGCGGGCTCGAAGATGTAGCCGTTGAATATAGCTTCGCATCCATTTGAAGTTCGCAAAAAGGATTTGTAGTCTTCCGGTAGCGTGATGTCGAGACGTTGCTCAGCGTCGTAGATCTCTTCTTCTGGAGCGCCGGGGCGCAAGAATGGGTCGGCGGGGTCGTTGCCGTCGAGCATGCGGAGCGCGAGGGGGTTCGTGAGGTTTTGCTCGTTGAGATGGAGGAGAGTGAGGGTTGGTAGGGTGGAGAGGGCTAGTGGGCCGTCGGTGAAGCGTTGTTCTAGTGTGCTAGTGAGATCAGTGATGAAGGTCTTGATGAGGTCGTAGTTTAGTGGGAGGAGGGTGTTGGGTAGGCGGGAGACGAGAAGTTTCCAGTAGGCGTAGCTGCGGGAGAGGTAGGTGATTTGGTGGGATTCGGAGAGACGGGAGGTTATGAGGTTGAGGATGGTGGATGGAGATGTCGTGTCGTCGGTGCCCATATCTTCATCGCCGTCCGTAGCTGACGAGAAGAGGCTGAGGGTGAGTGCCGATACTAACGCTGCGGATATCCACTGAGCGTTGTCTTCCTTTGCTGCATCGGTGCTACCAAGACCTTGTAGGTGATCAACCTGTTGAATGATCTCCGTAATGGCATTGGCTCTGTCGGAAGCATCGTTTAGATTCTGTAGTCCATCTGGCGGTAATGGTAGAGGGGAGATCCAGCAGCTTTGCATACACTCTTTTGCCACATCTCCCAGGTATTCTGTGATTGCTTCCTCATCCACTGCCTCGTTCTCTCCACTTCCTCCGTTCTTTCGCTTTTTGTTAATTGTTTCAACGACCCGTTCTCGTTCGCCTTCCGGCCATCTCCCCTGCAAATGCCATAGCATCCACAACGGCCTTAACGCCTCTTGCTGACCATGGTCCTTTTTGTACTTATCGAGCTGCGACAGTAAATTGGAAGCTGCATTGGCACAGCCTAGGACCGCAAACTGTACTATAAGCCTTGAGACCGTAGGCAGGAGGTCGTCGTCTGACAGCGTGAGGAGCTTGATGCGGGAGAAAGATGGAATGGATGGATCCGGGGTCGTTGAGGGGCGATCGTCTGCCATCGTAAATATAGTGGAGTGTAGCTTGACAACGATGCGAGGGCGATGTTCCACGTTGGATATCTCGAGGAGGGTGCGCCTAGAAGTGGTAAATGTGAAGACTCTGGGGTGTTGGTACACGAAGGATGCAGGATGACGTAGGTCATGCCCGGGATGCCTGATTTACTGTGCCTCACCTCAGACCCTTGCACCAAAAAAAAAGAAGCTTTTGAGGCATCCTGACTGGACTCAGGGTGTGTTACAGCGAATCGACCATTTCGGCTCTGGAGTGATTCCAACAAGATCGAAAATAGTCCTTATGAGATTCAACATGTGGTAATAGGCTGCAGTGCTTGAGCTCGAGCTATAGAGCTCATTGAAAGGAGTATGTTGCGCAAGATTCTTGCATGGTGTAAAGTATCCGGATGTCTCCGTCAGGAATATCCACCTGTCTAATGTGAGAGTACATGAAATAGGGTATCTTATACTTATTTTCCCGAACGCCATAAAAAAACACCCCTGTAGTCCCTGCACACTCATCAGTCCTTCGCATCGATGCCGAACTCATCCTGCACCTCAATAATCCTCACTCCACGTTGATCCGCAATCAACCCCATCAAACCCTGGCCAACGTCCTTAATCTCGTTGTACTCGTGCAAGAGCTTGATATGCTTCTTGACGATCTTGTGCGCAGCTGCCATGATCTCTGCATCTGTTGGTTCAGCGTATGGATGGGCATCTGCTTCGGTGGTGTCGTCTTCGGCCACCAAGTCTTGCACCACGGGAAGGATGGCCAATGAGGCTAGTAAAGCAGCTTTTTGTGCTTTTAATTCCGCTAGAGTGGTCTCTTGGGGAGTCTTCGCCAGAGTCGATGTCTTCTCGTCGATGACTGTGGTTGAAGATGCTGGGTGCGTCTGAGCAACGCCCTGTATTTCGATAGCAGTTGCTTTCTCCGTCCCATAAGACTGCGCCGTGGCCGCCTCATCGCTACTTTGAACGTCGGCACTTGTCGCATTGGAACCTTGAACCGCACAGCTCGCTAAAGAATCGAGGGTCTGGGCTTCAGAAGTAGTATCTGATGGACGTGTAAATGACACGCCAGAATCAAGGCTTGCGGACGACTGATCCACGTCCAATTTGGATGCGGCTCGGCTGAAATCGTCAACCTCCTTTTGTTGCGATAGACTCTCAGGTGATAGTTGATTAGAAGGCTCCGCGTCCTTGGGGGGTTCAACAGAGCTAGCTGTAGTCTGTTCCTTGGAAAGAGGGCTTCCGGTTGATACAGGCAGGTCGTTCAACGGTGGCTCTCGTGGGCTAAGAATCGCCGCGGAACCGTCCTGCATCTCAACATCATCGCTGCCTTTCTCGGTCTCTTCTGCCCGCTCTTCTTTGGAGTCCTGTGGCTGTTCCTGCTCGCTGATTGCCTCTGTACACGACTCGGGGTCGAGTGTATCTGAGGTATGATAGAGTGGATGTGCATCCGTGACCTCAGGACCAGCATCAACATGCGCATCTCCTTCCATCTGTATTTCGTGGTCCCTAGCCTTCCTTGAGGCACCGCTGGCGAGGCTGTCGTCATGCTGCGATCGTGTGTTAGGCTGCGCATTAGTTTGGCGATTGCTTCTTGACGGTTCAACGTCCATCGAGGCTTCGTCCGACCTTGCATCCACGTTCAGGCTCGAAACGCGCTCGTCAGCTTCTCGATGCATTCCATCTGAAGCTTTGTGGGGGGCTTTTCGTGGGCTGCCAAGCTCGACGCCATCATCCACGACCGAAATGGGTTCAGACAGTATAAAGTCGTCCTCACCTTCGGAATCGGGGATCTCGAGGGCTCGCTTCTTGACGCCCATGTTGGTGGATTGATGATGCGAGCGATGGTGGGACAAGGTTAAAATGGCTGGTCACTGACGTTCGGCAGGCCGCGGATGCCAAGCACTGACCTCTTTCCGTTCACGTAAGCGGCAGGAACGACGCATGAAGGAGTGCAGATTGGCCACGACGACACCTTTTCGCTCAACCCTCCCCTCTTTCTCCTCCTTTGACCACTCACCCCACGACCGTATGTCATGAAACAGTGAAACACGCTACGTCGGAGACGCATCACGCCATTCACGACCGCCTGCGACACTCGCCAACACTAAACATGGATTCGGCCCTAAAGAGTAGAGCAACCGCCGCTGCGGCGCTGCTCCTCAGCATCGCAGCGACCGCACAAGCCCACGAGCACCACATGGACAATATAGCGGAGGGAGAGGGCATCTCTCACGATCCCATTGTATGCCTCCATCCGCCACCCCCTCGGGGAGCATACGCAAGCGCTAACAGCGGCCTCAGGATTCAATCTTATGGATACACATTCTCATCCAGGCCCTCGCATGGGGCATCCTCTTCCCCACGGGCATGGTCCTCGGGATAATACGCTCGAAATGGCATGTACCCGTTCAGACGACCGGCACCATCCTCTCCATCATCGGCTACTTCCTCGGCCACAAGCACAAGGGGCGGCAGTTTGCACCCAACGTCCACTCCAAGTTCGTTCCGACCGTCATGCTTATTTTGATCGCGCAAGTCTCGATGGGGATATACCTGAAGCTGCATCTTGAGAAGGGCATACATGGAAAGATACGGAAGCTGGTAGTTAAGGCACATGGTGTGGTTGGCAAGATGATGCCCATTGTGATATGGGTCCAGTTCCTGTTTGGCGGCATCACGGCCCTGGGATTCTGCCGCGGAGACCATACCGGGCAATGCCTGGCGCATTTCATCATGGGCAGCGCCTTCATCGCCTACGGAATCATCCTTACTATCTTACTGCTGGTGGGGCAACTCTGGTTACGCAGGTCCGGGAGGAGCCAAGAGTTTTTCGATTCGCTTGTCATCGCAGCGTGGGGATGCATCAACACCTTCACCGAACATCGATGGGGAACAGCATGGGTCAAGAATGATCTGCAACACACTTCTATGGGCATCATCTGGTGGTGCGCGGGATTGGTTGGCATCTGGCTCAGCAGAACGAGAGACGGACGACCGAAGCGGAATCTCATCCCTGCGATTGTGATTCTACTCACCGGCTGGGGCATGTCCGCTCACCCTCAATCGCTACCCGTATCGTCTATGGTCCACACGATCTTCGGCTACACGCTTATGGCCGCCGGCCTAACCAGGATCATCGAGATCTCTTTCGTGCTCCGAGACCGCTATGCAACAACCGCAGATGGGTCGGACCCCAATAGCTTCCAATACCTGACACCCTTCCTCCTATACGCCTCCGGCTTCCTCTTCATGGGCGCGACAGAAGAGCAGATGCAGATCCTCGAGGACGCGCATATTACGCATGTGTCTTACGTGCTCATCCTGTACAGCATTGCTTTTCTACTCTTCCTTTGTAAGTCATCCCCACGCTTCTGCACTGCACTGCTAATTTGCTATCAGTTGTCAACATGCTCATCCACCTCTACGCCGTGCGCGTCTGGGGTGACACCAAGAAAGCCGACGCCGAAGCCCCACGAACGAATGACACCCTTCAGAATGGCCACGCTCGAGCTGACAGGAGGGTCCGGGATGCGGAGGAGTTCGAGCTGGAGGGATTGATTTCGGAAGACGAAGACGCGCAGGACATTGAGGATAAGGAAAGGGTACCTCTGACGTCACGTCATGACTGAGCATTGCATTGGGTACTTCCCTATTTACACTTCGGGGGCATTGCTGGCGTCTGGGGTTTCAAATACAAGAATTGGGCACGTGCGTTTGGTAGAATACCCTCAGCTTTTGATATACCGCCTTCCATATCTCCGCATCAAGACACGGTAGCGTACCTCTTGACCCGGTCCCAAGCCTCTTTATAGTTCGCTGGCAGTCCACAGTAATCCAGCGGCTGTTCCCCCTCGCCCGGCATGACTCCTCGAAAGTAGCGCCGCTTGAAAC
The DNA here is from genome assembly GCA_019022785.1 of Pseudomonodictys pantanalensis. Taxonomy (NCBI): domain Eukaryota; kingdom Fungi; phylum Ascomycota; class Dothideomycetes; order Pleosporales; family Parabambusicolaceae; genus Pseudomonodictys; species Pseudomonodictys pantanalensis. The sequence goes on along the minus strand of JAFHBV010000081.1, from coordinate 7,501 downwards.
CATGTTGAACAAGACATAGTACAATGCCTTCTTGCTCTTCTTCTCGGAGATCATTCATCATCCTCAACACGTATTGATCTGGCGAGTACTCAATCCCGTCTCTGTCCTTGTATAAGTACCTTTCGTCGCGTTGGGGATCGTTCTGCACGTCGAGTGCCTCGAGCATAACTTTGGTGACTTCTAACCCGTTTTCTAGTGCTATGTGGAGGACAGTCTTGTTTCTGTATCGCCAGCTGAGATCTGTCTCAGGGGCCAGAAGTTTGATGCACTCTTTCCTGCGAGTATTGAAGTCTGCTTCTTCGTTGGCGATCTTAGTCCATGGATAGGGTCTGGATGCACATGCAAGCGCAAGAGGTATCATCTGATCGTATTCTTCTGGCACTTTGGCGTTTGCGTCGTGGAAGATGAGGAGCCACTGGACCATCTTCGGGAGGGCCAGGAGCGCTGCCATGTGGAGGTGACCGTCGTCTGGTATCTCTTCGCAGTCTAGGGCAAGGTAGGCGCTGGTGTTGCCGAGCATCATGCAGGCTGAATGCAGATCGAGTTCGTTTGGCAAGCCATCCTTGTCGGATGCTTCAAGTGTCTTGCCTTCGGTACTGAAGTAGAGGAAAGTAGATACAGGCGTAGTGCAGTCTAAAGCAACCACACGGTCCAGATCAAGAAGTGCCTTGAGTATCGGGAGGCGATCTTTGTCAAGGAGGCACAGGAACGGCGCGGTTGTGTGCGTATGGAATGTCGAAAACGTTATCAAGCCTGATCAGTCAGTAAGCCTTGCGTGTATATTATGTCGAACGGGATAAGTTCCGCGCAAGACAAAGTCACATGACGAAGGAAGAGAACGGAGAAGCACCTACCTTTGTCAGTTTCCTCACTTAAAGAAGTGAGGATGTCATGGTTCTCAATCTTTTCCTTAGCAAGAAGAGTGCAAATGAGCAAGGTGCATTGTTCTCGTCTAATGAGATAAAGGGGCCACGCATCTGTCAGCGCTGTAAGAGGCACTCTATAATGCAGCGCCAACCGCAAAAGGTCACTTGTAACCCCGACGCGATCGCCCACTTTCTCGACGAGATATTTGGTGTCCGCACCATGGTCAAGCAGCAATTCCACGACGGGAATGCCCGGATACTCGGTATCAAGTGCCAGGATAAGCGCGAAATTGATAGTCGGCATACTGATGTTCCATTGGAGCAAACAGGAGTACGCCTCGTAAAGCAAGCTATTGCTGATATCGGTGCGGTGATTCATCATGAGGGTACCGGCTGTGTCATCGTCTTGAATGTATTGACACAAGAGTCGGATAAGTATGGGTGAACCGAGAAGAAGAGCGGAGCGGTAGGCGTCGCATTTGCTGTAACCTACCTCAGCGCCATGCTGAAGTAGTAGCTTGATGAGAGCCAAGTCGTCAGCTTTGGCTCCCTTTACAGCATCAATGAGCGCTGTGGAGATCTCGTCTTTTTCACAGCCTCGAGCTAATAGTACTTCGTAGACCCAATACTTTCTTGTCAGTGGAAGGCATGCAAGCCTCGATGCAACAAAGATCCGCGTGATGGTTGAGTCGTCTCGAACGCCTTCCACAAGCATCTGGAAAAGCTCACGCGAAGAGCTTCGTATGGCCTCCTCGAGAGTTCCGAGGCGTATTTCTACGCCATTCTGAATGAGCAGTAGAGGAAGTAGCGTATGGTTTGGAAGCATAGAGACGACTGTATCCAGTAAACAGGATAGTTCCGCCGTGTCAACGCTTATTTCGTGATGAGTACTGCAAACACCCAAAAGATGTTCAAGCACCGAACTTTTTCTTGTTGAGTCCAGCGCTGTAGATTCTGCTGCTGCTATGAATGCCGCGTGCAAGGTGGATGTTGTTGGCGTATACGCGAGGAGGTAGCTCAAAACCTCTATACTGCCATGATATGCTGCCCAATGTACAGCCGATGTGGAACCACAGTTGATATCAGCTTTGTGGCGAAAGGCAATCTCCAAACCAGTGAAGTCGCCATGAAGAGCGTATTGTGTCTGTCGCAAAAGCCCTTCCGACTGTCCAATCTCTGACGATTGTGCGTTCTCGAGCAAAAGGGCCATTGTCTTGAGTTCAAACTCTCTGCGCTTTTCATGCAAGTCGTTCCAGTCGATATGGTGCGTCCCATTATTAGTAGCTTTCTTAAATGCGGCGGTGAGTGAAATCATACTTGGCTTTGCTTCAAGAATACAACGGATGAGATCCAGGTCCATCGCTTCCACAGCAAAGCACGGTACTTCTCCACCGTGGAGGTCTATATCCATTCCATGTCGTAGCAAACAAGGAATAATGGTGCTCGAATTTGGGTTTCCACGCATTTTGACCGAATCCCATGCCGCGTTCAAGTCTACACCGACTTCTGTACAGCGCAAGAGTAGATCTAGGGATTCCAGATTGTAGTAATTAGGATCCGTTGCCGTGTATAGAACGCTTTCGAGGCTCGTATAGGTAAGTGCACGTCCATGGCAGAGGATACCCAATATCCGGGCATCGGCAGCTTTCAGAGCGACTTTAATTGCCCGCCCATTTGCATAGTTTGGGTCTGCGCCGTGTTCAACGAGTAATCGGACCATATCCAACTTGTCGTCCTCGAGTACCGTAGCCAGTAATGTTTTGTGAAGTCCTCCGCCTATTACTCCATTCTCTAGAAGGATTTTCATGGTTTGTAGCGCTGGGTCGTATCCGCAAGCATGCCTTCTTTCGAAAGCAATGCGAATGGCTCTAGTTCGGATTCGAGATGTGCGAAGAGTGGCTGGAGCTTTTCTCGTCGCGAAGAGAAGTTGTAATAGTTCTACGTTACAACTTCGTGCCCCTTCTAGGATGGCCTTGTGGTAGTCATCGCGAGTCACGTTGACAATGGCACCGTGGATGAGGAGCATGTGAACAAGATCCATGTCGATGTCGTTTGTTTCGGATAGGACAGTTTGTAAAAGTTCCCCCAGATGAGTCGCAGTGTTGCTGATATTCGAATGTTCATCTGCATACGCGAGCAATGCCACTTTAGCTCCTAGGTTCCTCGCTCTAATCGCGCACTCCAGTAGAGATTCACAGACAACAGACGGTCGGTTGGCGAGGACCAACAGCAAAATTTCTTGTGTTTTTGTAGCCTTTCCTGTCAATCGAAAGAAATCTTCCAGGCAATAACGCCAGGCATAAATGCTCATGGCTCTTGCTGGTGCCGATAGTAAGAGTTCCACGAGATCGATATCGTGATCATGTCGCATACGCTTGGAGATAGCGACTCGAAATTCGGAGGCGCACGCGCCGAAAGTGAGAAGCAACTCCATGACAGTTTTGGAACGTATTCTCAATGCGAAATCGAATGCGCGGTCTAGGTCGTCCTGTTCAATACCAGCCTGGCAAATCAAGCGTACATAGTCTGTTCTGCCCCGGCCAACGGCGCGGTCCAACCATACCATTTTCGACTCGCAAGGAATCTTAGACTTTCTGAAACGTCCTTTCTTCCTCTCATGATCTGGCTCTTTGAAGTGTGACCATAGTTCATTCATGGAGGAAGTAGAGGCATGCGACAAGAGGGCGTGAGCCACGCCGGGCGGCGGCAGCGGAATGCTCTCAAGCAATTTATCGAAGGTATGAGCGACTTCATGTTTTGTGAAAACCCACAAGGATTCGTTTCGAAGATAGAGCTTCTGCTGCGGGCGTCTGAAAAAGTCGCGTCTCTGTTCCTCTGGTGGGCGATATCCTGGTCTGCTCTTTCGATCTTGGATGAGTAGTGTCCGAGCCGCTTCGAAGTGATCCTGGAGGGAAGATTGAAAATCGGTAGTTGGGAGTGCAGACAAAGGCTGCAAGGCCGGCGGTGGCTTGAGGTTCACAACGCGCAAAATACTAGCTGCCCGGTTCCGGTTCAAAGGATTGCCATGGCTTGCTGTTTCCATTCTCGATGTTTTGACAATGTCTTCCAGCGTATTTTGTTCCTGCCAGGTTGTTCCTGCCGGGTTGTTCCTGCCCTGACAAGACCGAATGTGAATGTGAACCTCTAAAAACCTCGAAGATAGAAAGGAGTCGGCGGCGCGAAGGCAACGAGTAACGCTTGCCGGATACGAACTCAGCCTCTGTAATGGGGCCTAATAACGCCCAGAAACTGCCTCAAGTATCCTTTACCGATTCATGTATCTGCATCGCCACCTTAGAGGTTCCCGGATTGGCTCGCGATACACAATCTCGCTACACATCGACACAGCTGAGCGCCAATCTCTATCGTATGACTTCGCGAAACTATGGCTTCCCTGTGTGCTTTTCCTGGAGTATACCTTGGGACCACCTCCGCACGAAGGGAAAAATTGGAATTAGAGACAGGCGCACAAGACTATGAGAGCACGCAGTAGCCTTGCTACACTCAAGCCCTCTTATTCCGAGTATTTCCTGTGTGTACTTGCCTCACACTGTCCTATTTCCACCCGAGACCGCTTCAGTCCCACCTCGACCACTGCTCCTCTACTCTTCGCTGCTCCTCCGGCGTGCTAGCTCCTACAACAACAACGATAGCAATGAGTGCACTTCCTCCACCCTACAGCAGCTCGACTTCAGCGTCGCGCTCTCGATCGGAACAGTCCGTCCTGTCAAGTCAGGCTGATGCTTTGCTGCGGACCCCCGTGCGAAGCGGCGTGTCACCGAACTCAATGGATCGTCCACCAGCACCCCCTGGTGCGTGGGCGGACGATGATAGTGCGACGATAACGAACGCGATGAGCCATACGAAACTATCGAGTAGCTTGCAGAAGGGTTCGCACTCCTCCGCCTCAGTGTCTCGGAGCAATGCCTCAACTGGTATGAGCGCTTTAGCGGAGCAGCTCCTTCGCGCTCCAGTGCCTCGCAGTACTGCAAACACATTCGAATTGGGGAAAGCAGAGTCGGTATCCCGCACCACTATATCGACGGCCAGCCTTGGAGCAGCCGCGGACACACTGTTGCGTTCTCCGGTCTCTCGGAGCACGTTGCCCAAAGCTTCGTCGGTTCTCGCCTCTCCATCTTCGTATCGCTCCACTCAGAATATTGCTCGTTCCAACGTTGGCGGTCCGCCCATGCAAAATGTGTCCGAATCCGAAGCCCGACGACGGGTGCGCCTGGTGCAAAGTAATGTGAATAAGGCGAACTCCTCGACCCCTTTGCGGGACCATAAAGGCTTGTTCAAAGCAATCTGCTCAGTCGACCTGCTATTCCTCCTGGACACCACGTCTTCCATGAGACCTTATATCGATGCGGCAAAGACCCAAGTCAAGGATATCATAGCAGAGATTGAGCGTGCTTTCCTCGGCGAGGCTATCGTACGAATAGCTGTTGTTGGATACAAGGACCACTGCGATTCCCCAAATGTCGAATTCCTCAACTTTACCAGGTCCATGGACGACGCTCGGCAGTTTCTGGGCAAGCTTCAACCCAAAGGAGGCGAAGGGTGGACTGCAGACGCTCTCGGGGGCCTTTATCAAGCCAGCAGTGCTCAATGGATGCAAAACACGCGGCTAATTATCCACATAGCGGATGCTCCAGCTCATAGCAAGGCGATGCATGACATGCCTCAGTGGAAAGATTCCAAGTACCACGAACCGGGCAGCGAACCCCACGGCCTGCAGTACGAATCAGTTATTCAGAATTTGACAAGCCTTGGCATCAACTACACCTTCCTCCGAATTGAGCAATCCACTGATCTTATGGTCATGGCCTTTTCCAAAGTCTACCAGGAAGCTGGGGCGGACGCTCGACTTCTTCCAACCAACAAACATTACGATCAAACCAAAAGTCCCAAAATGCCAGGCGCGGTTGGGAATCCCGACAGCCCCGAGCTACTATTCGAGGAGATGGAAATCGGCACGAAGCCTCAGAATCTTCTGCGACTTGTGCTGAAGAGCGTCACGGATTCGGTTACGCGAACTTCGAGCCGACATTCAATGGCTATCGCCAACAACCCATTGCCTGCTGGTACCGCCGCACCCCCTAATCAAATGCTGTCCCCCAGAACCATTCGCGCCAGTCCCCTCAGAAATGAGGTCACCGACTCTCTCGATCTCACCCGAACTGCCTTCCAGAGGCAACGAACCAAGCCCGTGAATGTGAACCTCGAGAAGGGGGTACCACAGTGGAATTCGGCAGGCTGGCTCGACAAGAAATGGGACCTCGAAGGATTTTGTCCTGAGGTGGTGGTATACAGCGATAGTACGCTTGCTGACATGATGGCCTCGGACGATAGTATCAGACTGGGATTTGCCCAGCTGACTGTCCATTCACGATCGAAGCCGTTTGACCGGGGCGCCCAACGCCTAGCATCGTATGCTCGCATCGCAGCGTCGGCCAGCCACTTTGTCGTCAAGTCCTTCAGTGACGGTGGAAAGGGTATTGAGCATCTCGTTGAGGACATGCGGGTGCAGGCCTTGTGCAAAGCTTTCGCCCTCGAGTTCAACGGTCTTGTAAGACCGGACCAGAGCTTGGACTTCGTAGTAACAGCAAGTCTGCAGAGTAAAGCCAGCGCTGCTGTAGGGGAGGGCAATTTCTTGTCTCTTGAGCCGTACCTCGCAGGGGACTACGTCAAATACAACAGCAACGCTTTGTGGGCCCGAGAAGACACCCCGGGGGATGAGATAAATCGAGTAGCTCAGGCCTTCTCGCACTTCACTTTCGAGCGCTCATGGGGCCACTTCATGGTGGTTGATCTACAGGGTGTGGGTAGTCTGCTGACCGACCCCGTCATTCACACCCTCGATCCCGAACGATTCAAGCTGAACGGCCTCAACCTCTCGACGGAAGGCTTTAAGTGCTTCTTCGCAATGCACGAGTGCAACGACGTCTGCCGTCAGCTCGGATTGATCAGCAATCGCGACATGGTGTTGTCCGGGAACTGGCGCTTCCGGCAGCGGTGGCCGGCCAAGGAACCGACTGTATGCTGTTCGAACAAGTTCTGCCAGAGTATCATTCGCGAGGCTGAAGCCAATGTTTCTCGGGATTTCCCTGGCTATCGATGGTGTTCCGTGTGCTGGCCGCAGCTGCAATCGTCCACCGTGCCGTGGATCTGCGCCAAGCCCGGCGACAACCACGAATATAACGTGTCAAGGTTCTTCTACTCGTCACAGGGCAAGTTTCCACCAACGAAGTGCCCGGATCACGCCGAAAAGGATCGTACGGTCTCGCAATCTCCGTTGATTGGGGGCGCGTTGTGGAATCGAGCGAAGTTGCAGGCGAAGAAGACGACTGTCCTTGGGAATCAGTATTAGAGCTTGCCGCAGGTGTCATTTCGATGAGTATTGGGTCCATTAACGTACGACCTGGGCTAAGGTCAATCTCCATAGCGGTCAGCGATAGGAGAGACAACGCTAGATCCGCTTTTTCTTAATGTACTGCTGTTCTAGTTAGTTAGCTTCGCAAGAGTGATTTTTTTCTCATGATTACGCCGCCTTTGTCCCCGTCTCGTGGTGCGTTTTCCAGCCCCCTTCAACCGCTGCCCCCCCCCCCCCGCGGGGGGGGGTGGGGGGGGGGTGG